>JAOEGS010018786.1:39005-49873 GCA_025447755.1 Corythornis vintsioides
TGCTCTGGAGACATTCCAGACCCACCTGGATCTGTTCCTGGGTGACTTGGTCTAGGTGCCCCTGCTCTGGCAGGGGGATTGCACTAGATTATCTTCTAGGTCCCTTTCAACCCCTGACACTCTGTGATTCTGTGACAGGAGTCTGGCCTTACCTTTCTTTTGTACACATTCTATTTACTGCCACGTGACTTGACAAGGCACATTGCTTGTGCAAACAGAGCACACAACTACTTCATCAAGGCCTTGCTACATCAAAATTATGACCACTGGGGTTTTTGACATCTGGAATGAAGTCAAACATTTTCATATGCATTAAAATAATCACAGGCTGAAAACAAAAACCAGTATTCTTTTTAAAAGGTCTAGTGGCTGCTCAGAATTATTTCAGTTTGTTATCCCATATCTCTGGGACCAGGAAGCCTGTGTAACAAAATCCTGAACAAAGGACATGGGAAGCCAAATGCTTCCTTCAGGAAACTGCTGATGGATGAGGTGTTAACACTCACAGATGACTCTGGCATGTCATGCTTCCATTTCACAGCCTTTTCTATTGCTCTATCTTCTTCACCATCCCTTTATAGCAAATGTGAAGTCAACCCACTATGTTTGAAATAAAAATGTTCCTACTGAAGTCATGCTGATGATTTCCTTTCTCATGCCCATGCAATAGAGCTGAAAGTTTCATGGAACTTTGTTACTATATAGTTGTAATGTAAGATAAGATTTACTAGGTAGTACTGCAATAAAAATACTTGGTTAAATGTAATGAGCCAAACTAAGAAAAGCCTGGGTCAGTCCTCTAAAAAAACCCCAACCAAGGTTGGATCATGAAAAAAATCATGAAAAAAAATAATCAGGGATTTTTAAATCAGAACATGACCTGAAATAGAGATCTGTTGAAGGGAATTAGGCTGGCATGCATGTTAAGAAGATACCTCGTCTTAGCTTCCCTTTAGATGCTGAAGAACAATGGATTTTCAGTGGACACACCAGAAAGCGATCCAGAACACTGAAGTGCTTAGATTTATAACCAAAACAACAATAATAAATCATCTTATTTTGCTGTAGTATGTTGATCCCTCTTCTCAACCACTGTATCTCCCTGTCCTGTGTACTAACACCAGTCCTGACTCATTTCAGGTTAACAGACAGTGACTGAGGGCTCAGATTCACCACGCCTGCTGAATTTAGCCTCAGCACCACAAAAGGTTGATACTTGCTGCAGCTAAATCCACATGGGACCAAACTTTCTGGATGCTTTCTAGATGAGCTCAACTCTTCTTGTAAGGGGGACCACTTTCTGACTTCATCACACAGCTTTAGAACATCTCCTCATGTCCTGGACTGAGAGAGAACTGCTTCTGTTCAGTGATGTTACTTTGCAGCTCAGTTCTGCCTCTGACACTGTCTGTCAGCAGCCTGTTGTCACAGCAGTGTCTGCTCCTGACAGTGAGAACACCCCATGGGTAGAGTTAGGAGCAAGGGTTGGGCTCCTGTTCATCACTCACATCCTGAAGCTTCACATTTGCCCACAACACATCTGCAAAAACCTCCCCTCTTCTTTCACAATCATGGGGATCATCTCTCTGCCTACTCAAAATTGCATCATCTCTTTGTGGCAACTGCTTACAGGAAAGAGAGTAAAAGGAAATATCCAGTGTATTCTGACCCTCTTTAAATATAAGCATGGGAATTTCATATGGCTTCGAGGTCCTCCTTTGCTATGAGAGGTCTGGAAGCCTCAGGAAGCATCTGGAAACAACAAAGTGAGGCTAAGACCACAGGATGGATCAGGCAGCTTGCCACACACTGCAGTCTGGAAACTTCATAAAGACATGAAGAAGAACATCTGTGGGGTGGAGAACACTGACACGCAAGAGCAGTTGTATTAGACACACAATCCACTGAAGATGCTGTTTGCACTTTATTGTCTTTGTTGAGAAATCTTTGATTGGTAAGGAAATCAGAAGTAAAAGCTAAACTGTGCTTCATCTGACTAGTACTATGATTAAATCCAAAAGGGTTATGGAAATATTGTAGTTGTGGAGATAACGCCAAAAAATGCAAGATGATGATCTTGGGAAAAATATTTTCCAATAGAGAGAAAATAAATTAAGTATACGATCAACACAGTGGACACAGCCCTGTTTTAATTGGGCTACATAAAAATTCAATTTAGAAAACATTAATGTACAGCAGAGGTCAACAGTTCTACTGCCAAAACCCAACAAGATCCTTGGTTGACTGCTGTACAAAATACAAGTTTGTTTATTTTTCTATTTAGAAAGTAAAAAAAGTTAGGAAGCTTCATGAGAAAACTGCATAGGAAAAGAATACCCAGTTGCAAAGTAAAGCACAAAGGACTTGGGAAATTCCAACTCATACATAACTTGCTTACATTTGCTTAACCCACTTCCCTCGTGCACAAATGCTAGTACCCAGGACACCCACAAGTTGTGCTTCTGCTTTCCAGATTTCCACAGTGATTTGGGGGGGGGTAAGGTGGATAAAAACTAAAATATATAATCACTAGGATATGTCAATATTAAGAAAAAAAAAAAAAAAGACATCTACACTGTTCTGCTCAGAAAGAACAAAACCAGATATAAACCCAGAGAAATCCCAAAGGTTTTGTTCTGAAATAAAACACTGTCTTATAAATTTTCAGGAACAAAATGGAACGTTCCCATATTTCTTGGGGAATTTCAAGGACAAACAGCTCTGTGTGGCAGACATCAGGTCTCCAACATATGCACTGTTTGACTGAAGTTTTCATTCCAACATGCATAAAGTGTTCCATAGATTTCTGGAGACAGTTCAGGTGATAAACCTGCTAGTACAGCTGCACACCTCAACTGCTTACAAGACTCTAGCAGCTTGAGAGAAACCAGTCACTTCCAACAACAGAAAACTATCATTTTCATAAGGGATGTGAGAGGGTAATTTCAGGGCAGGAGGCAAATCCCAACTTCACCTCTCTAAACTTACAATCCTTAAACTTAGCAAGAGCTTCTATCTTCTCAACATGTAAACAACAGAAAATGGGACTAGATGAATACTGTATGACTTGTCAAATTCCTTTATATATTTAATATCATCAAGGATGTATAAAGGTACAAGAGCCAAAGGATCTCCTATCATGCAGTGATACTTCATTAATATCTAACAATGTCTGCAAGAATAAACTCACAGCAGTCTACTTCACTGGATTTTTTTCCATGTAGGAGGAGAAAACAGTTTTTTTCCCTACTGACCATAGGAAGAACCAGACAGACTGCAGGGAAGACAACTATTTGAACGATTTTGTGAATCATCCTGTTTTTATCCAGTGTAGATAAACTGAACTTCTGCCATCATCTGGACAGTAGAGAGACTTTTAACCACTTCACTGAGCTGAAGGCTTAAGCACACCAATGCTTGCTCAAGCCCTGCTAAAGTTGCTGCAATTTGAGCCAGGTCACATCTTAGCAGGGCCAACCACCAGGTCATTTTTATCAGTCTCTTCCAGAAATTGCTGAGGACTGCTGAGAACCAATATAAAAATCAGAAAAGGTTGCAATTCCCCTCAGATAAGCTGTTTCTAACCCCAAATTCAATCCCTTAAGTTTGATCAGTTATACCTGACTATTTTTACTGTAGGCAACCTCACTTGGGGTGAATTTCTGGCTTCCCTCAAAAACCAACCCAGTAAGAGGTTACTTCTGAGGAGTCTGGCACACAGGAGAGGAGGACACTGAAATTCTACCTTCTCATGGCACCATACCTGAAGTCCTAATGAACACCCATCTAGTGAGACTTCCATGATAGTCAGGCTCTAGAAGACCACAGCCAGAAGCCAGCTGCCATTGAGGTGTATTCCCTCAGGTTCTCTGACAAGTTTCAAATGGTTCCCAGGCAACGTGGAATCAACTGCTGCCTGTTTGCTCTCTATTCCATCTGCTCCCCCTTGGCAGCATCTCAAAGAGGATGTTTCTGGTGAGCAAGTAATGTATCCGGGGTTCAGAGGATTTGTTTATGTATTTCTGACACAGTGACAAATTCAACTTCTTTGCTGAAAGCTCAAGGCTGTTCTGAAATCACTGAACACAGCTGCTTAATTCCCTTGAAATAAGTTGCTATTATGGGCACTTAGTCTGAAATGCTCTTTCTTACACTTGGTTAGGAAAAGGAATGCAGATTCACCTCCACTTTGCACTAAGATCAACAGGTTTTCTCTACCTTGAACTAAATTACTTTAGAAGATGGTTATCAATGATTACACAGACATCTTCCTACTTTATTTTTACTGCACATCAGTAGGAAATCTGTATGAATATACAATGGATATGCTGCAACTGAGGACAGGTATTCAGAAAGATGACACCTCCTGCTGAGGTTGCCCCAAATCCTGCAAGAGAAGCAGGGAAAGAGGGCAGTCTGCAGAACTCTACTGCTTTCAATAAGCCAGGAATTTAGCACTAGCAGATGTCCTGGCTCCATCAAGCAGGAAAATGCATTTTTAAAATACTTCATGGCAGAATTGAAGGTTTTGCAACTCCTCCACAAACATATTTCACCAATACAATTGGACTTGGCTGCACTAAGAGCTCTTTATAGCAGAGATGTTTTTTTCCAGCAGCTTTCTCAGAGTTCAGCCCGACACCCTGAACAAGTGTTAACAACCCTTTGAGCAAAATACAGCTTTGATCAGGTCTGCACCTCTCTGCCACATCACCTCTTGATCACACCAATACTATTGAATCTTCTGTCCCCCAAGAAGAACAAGTACTACTTGCTGCAATAAACTACTTGAGGCAATCATCATTGGTTTATGATGTTCCCCTGTCCCACTGAGAAATCCAACATCTCAGGAATCCTGAAACAGCATCTTAAAGACTTTGGCTCAGTGAGAACTGTTCTGCTCAAGCAATGACAGCACTATTTAGAGACCTGAATCTAGAATACCTTTAACTCAAGTTGAATGGCTCATTAAGTGACACGAGTGTCTTTTGATCAACTTTGCTGTCTGCAGACTGAGCCAGTCAACTTGAACACAGAGGCCAGGAAGAGCTGCAAAGCTCAGCTGTAAGGAGACTCACTGAAACACCAGAATGAAACTCTCTGCTTCTGTAATGTATGGCTTTAAGTGTAATCCCACTGGCACCAGATCTTACTTGTTCAAACATGATTAGACATACAATAAACAAAAAAGACAGAGATAGGCCCAACAGCAAGTCCTGAAGTTTGAACAATTCCCAGTACTACTTCAGTTCCAAACCAGTCATGTGCTAGAGCTGAACTGCTGTCCTGGGGAGTGCCTGACAGTCACTCTTGTTAAACTAAGAGGCTGTGATTGTTGCAGGAGACAATACATCTGTTGTATTCCTCCTGGCAACTGCTGCTTCTTTGGAGGCCTCCTCGTTTGGAATCTCAGCAGTTCTTCTGCTCATGTACTAGCTTAATGATTGAACACCTCCATTTGATGGAATTACTCTGGATTTAAGACAATGGGTTTAGTCCATTTTATCCCTTAATCCAGTGATCTTGTGTGCATATGATCTGAACTATGTACAACTCTGACTCTGAAAATCCTAGAGAACAAGTCCTTTGTTATACTGCACGTTCAGACAGGGGTTATGATCAGAGTCAAGAGTGCCATAGTGAAGGAAGAGTCAGTGATGAGGGAGTTATCCTGAGATCTTGATGGCAAACTTCTCCTCATACTAGCTCTGCAGTCATCTAATGACCCATGTGGTTGCCAAAATGCAGAACTTGTGTTATTCCAGAAAATCTGTGGGTTATGTACATGAAAATATGGTCATCAGAACAGTCCTGGCTCCCCACAAGAGTATCACAGCTGCAGGAACCTCTGCCAACTATGGAAACTTCCATTAGCCTTCCTGACCTTGCAGGCCAACATTTATATAAATCATTCAGGGGGTGGAAAACCAAAAAAAGATATAAAATAGGATGTTTGACCTATTGACTGGATGAACTACTTCAGCTGAAACACCAAGAATGAATCAGCCAAGTCTCAGTACTAGAGTAGCATCCTCTTATGAGTCCAGTGAGGGGCAGGGTCTTACAGAGCCTTTCTCTGCCTTAGCCTCACATCACTTTTAAAACAGTGGCAGAGGTCTTATCACCTGGAATAGCTAGAAGCTGATCACGGAGAGAGCAGCATTAAAAAAGAAACCAAACCAATGACCATGATGCTAAAACTCCATGGGCTCTGCACCACAGTTTTGTCACAAAGCAACAACCACAAGGAGAAATAGATGTTGTGTTTTTGCAGCACCTCACAACAACAAGTACTTGTGTGTGGAAGTTCAGCTCCTTTGACTTCATTCAAGCCCTAGAAGGAGCAAAGTCTTCAATAGATGATGATCTGCAAGCACTGAGGTATGAGAAAGGGAGAACTGGGAAACAACTTTGTTCTGTCCTGTTCTTTTTAACAAGGCCTGCTTATATCTCTGTTGATATGGCTTTGAGGAGCTCAGCAAAAGTAATTAAACTGCTGAATTTTGGTTTTGATTCCCAGAAATCCTCCTCCCCAGAAGGCAGATCAAAGTAAAACATTAAACTTGGAATCAATGTTGTGTAACAATGTCAAAGTAACTTTTCACTTTGGCATAGGGATTTAGTGGCACTCAGTAATGATGGAAAATACAGGAGAGAGGAGCTCTAACAGAGTGCACTGATCAAATGCCTTCAAATGTATATGCTTAGAAGCATTTGATTTTAGAAACTCCCAGTAGATCTCAGACATGGAACAGCAGATATCTAATATGAATAAAAGTCTTGTTGCAAGTTCTTCATTCTTCTATTCTATTCTATTCATTCAACTAGGAAAAGATAGAGGAGTTGTAAAATCCTATCTTTGTAAAACTGACTAAATTAATTAAATTTACTAATTAAAGTAAGAAGTGAAAGATGGGCACAACAGCCTGAACAGAAACTCATTCCTACATGAACTACCTGGCATAAACCATCACCTGCTAAAGTGTTTCCTTAGCACCTTTATTCATGTATTCGTAACAGCCCAGAATGTTTTGGGGTGAACTCCAGCCTTTCTGGTGCTGAGGATTCCACGGTGGGCAGGTAACAGTAACTGCTCCTTTGGGAGCATCACTAGCAAACTGAAAGTGAGGAAACCTGCTTTCAGGCTCAGTAGTTGTCATGGGTCATCAAGTCTTTGCAAAGCAAATGTGTTGGCTAAACCAGGAACTACTACTCATCATCAGCTCTGAAAAATACCCAACTGAAAAGTTAGTTATTTCTCAATTCAGAAGCAAAACAGCAGGAGAACTAAAAATCTGGCTACTGACCTGCAGTTCAAGGTTCTTTCTTTATCATGCTGTGGTGGGTTGTATTACATCTTAATTCTCTATCTCTTCTTGGGACTTTTCTGGTCTGGCTCTAGCACTAGCCATGATATGCGAAGAACATATTCAAGTACATAAAATGCAGCTACTTACATAGGAGAAAGCAAAAAAAAAAAAAGAAACAAAATCTACTCTTTTCAGGCCCTATAATCTTAGGAATTGCCTTTAAGTAGCACTGGTGGGACATTTTTGGTCAGAAAAAAAATATTTTCTAAATATTTAGAAAATCATTTCAAAATACAATAGCAATTTTCTAAATATTTTCTAAAGGGTGTTCTTGAAAGGTTGTGTTTCATAGAGAATCAAAGTGCTAGTCTCCACAAGATCAGTGTGCACAGGAATCACAAAGGAGTAAGGCAAGTCTGAAGAAATATTGCCTCTGCAGAAAAGCAAAAATCAACCAAGATGAATACAGTAATCCTATAGATACCTGCCAGTGTACTTAACTTTAAACACAAAGTCAATGCATATTAAAGTATGTGAATAGTGTTTGAAGGAGCAGAGATGAAAGATGTATGCAAATATCATTTTGGTTTGCACTGTACTGTTACTTGAACCTACCTTCTCCTTGATATTTACAGGAGAATTGATTTCTGCCATCTTTCTTCAGGTGGGAATGTGATCTCTGAAATAAGAAAAAACATCAAAGAGATTCATTTGGAGGTTTTAATCCAAAGCTACATCTAGAAAGACCAATTGTATGTGCATTAGAGAAACATGAGACCACTTTGTCCTGCACAGAACTGCTCCATCTTGCCAAAAAGCCAAGAGTCTAAATTTCTCACCTTGCATGTGATTAAGAAACCCTATAATATGCTTTTTATTTCAGAGATGTGGCTGGATGAGACACACAGCACTACATGATGAAGAGCTGACCCAGGGAAGGGAATCCAGTTGCCTAATCCTACTGCCATCAAAACCAACTGGCTCAGACTTTGGTAAGGAACAGGCTTGAACCTTCACATTTTAGCACAGAGTGACACACAAAAGATTAGAGCAAAGACATTCAAATGGGGTAAAAGCTTGGCTTGGTCATCAAATTTAACTCTACTGATAGGAAGGTACATAACTGAGAATTAAATCTCCTTTGGCAGGTATTTAAAACCAAAGAAACATCCTTGAAATGAGTAAGGCTCCCCCTGCCATCTCTGTTGAACTCTGCCATGAACAGATCCCCTGTTCAAACTCACATACCTTCTATCTGTCTCTACACAGTGGCTCAACCACTTTGCCAAGACACTGAGCTGAAGTCTCACTGTGTCTGATCAGATTTCTTCCTGGAAACTGGGCCACTCTGTCACTGTGAATCCTTCCTGCCTGCTGGATGCTCACATCAGAAGATCTCTCTTTGTCCCTGCTTAAAACAAGGATGAAAGGAAAGAGCTCAAATTAGTTTTTGTCCAAGTCATCCAATAGCTAAAAGCAGAGTTATCAACGTCTGGACAGAGAGGGCAGGAAGACCACACAGAACAAGAGCTTGGGGCAACTCCATTTCCAATATCTAGTGTGTTCCAACAACTAATAGAAAGTGTTGAGAAATTATTTTTAATGTACTTCTTGCCTTTTGCTGTCAGATGAACAAAGCAGGACACAGGGGTCGTAAAATTTCCTACAGAAGCCAGAGAACTCAGCTCTGAGATGACTCTGGCAGTCTTCATCTCCCTCACTGCTCTTCAGAAAATCCAACCTTCTACCTAGTGCCAGCAAAACCATGCTGGATATTCTCCTCTGTGGAATACATCATCATATGGTAAGGAAGAGTAAAAGAATTCCACCAGTTTACCCTTTCATCTCCTATCTAGCAGCTGCTGTAATGTCACAGACAGCTGCTGAGAGCCTGCCCTTGTGCATTCCAACTTCAAAACCCTTCATCTAATCCAACATCTTAGAACAACATTAACAGCAGGAAAAAAACTGTCCTTGAGGACCCAACAACAGCACAGAAACAAGCACAAGATGATGCTAACAAACCCTTCTGGCCCCAAAGTCTATAAAAAACAATGGGATAAGATCTTTGCCACCTGCTTTTTCAGCATGCACACTGCTGGTTTTGTACCAGAACTGCATCTGGTATGAAGCAAATTAACCCCCAGCATCATACTTTGTGAAAGCCCCACACTTCACAATTAATGTTGCTTCAATAGCAAAATAATTCTTCAAATTAAAATTCAATTTGCTAATCAAAACCAGACATAAAATCTCCATGTGACACCCTGCCAGATCTGACTTTTCTTTGCTGTACACTGCAGGTATTACTGGGATTGCAGTCTCCCACTGATCAGTGTGGTGCTGATTCAGCTGCCTTGCAACTGCAGGCTGTTTCAAGAAGACTTGGCAAGCCACAGAAATGATCCTCTTGGTTTCTTTCCTCCTCTTTTTATTCTCCTTTTAAGATCAAGAACTAAAGAGGGCAGCAGCTTTTACAAATAGACTCACTGCTCCACGCTTCAGACTCTTCATTAATATGCATATTGCAGCTGCCAAAGTGAAGATGCTAAAACCTGAGTTGCAGCTATTTTTCATTCACCTTCTCCAAGGGCAGCTAATTGAAATAACCTGCATAAAACACTTGCTCATTTATTTCACAGTCCAGCACTGCTTGTTACAGAAAATAGAAATGATAAATTCAAAGGAAAGTGTCAGTGTATACTGATTTTATAAATGCCCTTCTGCACTCAAAATTCCATGAAGGAAGTAGGTCTCATTTTGAAGAGGGATTCCTATGTATTATATTACACTGTCTTGCCTGCAGACTTCCACATGCCATAGGTAAAGAGAAAAGCAGCAGAATCAGAGCCACGTGGCCTCCACTCCACATCTGCCTTTGAATTTCTTGCTAGAGATGAGAGTTGTTAGCAGAGGGCTGCAGATGAAGCTGGGGTGAGCACAGCACCCCTTTTCTGGTACAGTTTGAGGTTACCATTCATATATCAGGAAACCAGGACTGCAAGACTGGAATTCCAGTCTCAGCTGATGCATCCCTAGTCCCTGATGGTCACCACACTCTGCCCAAACCCCACTGCTGGCAGGGATAGAAACAGGATGCAGGAAATAAAACGTCTCACTGGTTCCACATGTAGGTCTGGATTCCTACAGCAAAGAGGCTTCTGCTTCTCCACTGTTTATCACCTCCTCCCTGAGGATGTTTGAAATGAGTGACATGACCATCTAAGAAAGAAGCAGATGTCTCTGAGATCCATGGCCTTGAAAACAGACACAGGGCAAAGGAGTTTGGCAAACATGCAGGGGTGCATCAGCACTCATTTTACACTAGAAAATCAGACCTGAGACACCATGGACCTCTGTGATATAAAGACAAAAGGGACATAGAGTGGGAGAGGAGACAAAGGACAGCCCTGAGCACCTGGGTCAGTGTCATTTGAAGCCTGTCTCCTGTCTTCCCTGGATTTACAGATTCACAGAAATCACAGATTCACAGATGTCAGGGGTTGGAAGGGAGCTAGAAGATCATCTAGTGCAACAGGGGCACCTAGACCAAGTCAC
>JAOEGS010018787.1:2097-15226 GCA_025447755.1 Corythornis vintsioides
ATGATATATTTTTTACCATTACCACTTTGTAGTGTTTTTGTTGCAACACAAAACCCTTTGAATTGAATATCAATAAACTTGAATTGGTATCCATGGTAAATATAAAATAAAATAATGGGTACATTAAAGTATTACACATTTGTGCCTACAACAAACACCCATAAAAACTATGACCTCTTTTTATAATCCCTTAGATTAATCATTAGAAAATGAAGTGGGGTTTTTTTGAAAGATAATGAAAGATATTTTTTTAACTGTCTATCCTATTGGACTGAATCACGAAGTCGCCTGGGTGACAGGAAGGTGCTACATGGAGAAGAAAGTGGCAAGCAGAGACAATGTGATTACATAAACATCATTTTCCATGTAGAAACTAGTCCAGAAAGATAGCTCAAAGAAATTTTCTCCAATACTGTTTGTGCTGTAACAAGAGGGATGCTGAAACCTACCAGCACTGAAAAGAATAGATGCTGAATAGAAAGTGTGCACATATCAAACCCCCACCCACACAAACGGCTCCCCATGCAGGTCCCTCCTCAACAGTTTGCACAGTTTACATCACAAGTCAACCATCAACACAGAAAAGAATGCAGAGTAAGAACTTATGTTATTACATAACTTATGAAACTGTACAGTTTCTTCTATATTCTCTTGGATATTCTGTGATAGTGAAAGCAAGAGTGCAACACTGAGGTGCAGGATAGTGCATCAGAAAATGCTACATATCAAAGGTAAACCTATTTATAATCTTGAATTGTTCCTGTAATGCTAGCCCATAATGTTAGTTAGGAAACAGTAGTGTGAGAGGGATGGACAAGGGCGATAAATACTGTTAGTCCAAAAGGGAAGTGAGGTTTCCTGGGAACACAAAAAATAAGTTACCATGCCTTAGAAAAATCTCAATGGGAAACAAGACATGTCCAGCAGAACAAGAGAAAAGGTATAATTTTTCATGTAAAAGAAGAAAATACCAACACTGATGTAACAGGAAAATTGTTTAGTAGTTGATTCAATTAAACCACACAATTAATTCTTCGATTCCATTTTTTGATATGCATATAGAATCCATCTCCACCAATTTCCAAAGGAATGCTCTGTCATGCATTCTTTCACAGTTCTTAGTGCTTGTAGATGATGTCAACTGACATATTCAATTGCTGGTTGCTTTATTTCATATATAAAATTATAATGGAGTGACATTCATTTTGGAATTTACTTATTGTTAAAAGGAATGGGACATGTGGTCTTTTAACACTTTTTCTCTGACTAATGTATTCTAAAAAAAGAAATGTTGAAGCCATAAAGAGTTAGATAGAGGCCATAAAGAATTTGTTATATAATCAAGTAACTTCAGGAAGTGTTAAGTGTTCGTAACCCATATGAAAGGGTGAGCTAATTAGAGACTTCCAAATAGCCAAGCTAGTTCAAATATATCCACATGACACTACACTCTGCTTTATCATCACACCCCAAGTGTTAGCCATCTGTTTCAGGAAATCACTTTACTGATCCCAGCTTCAAAAATTCTGAAATACTCAAACTTCTAGTAAAATGAATATTGGAAACCAGACATTATCTATCTGTCAGTATTTGTAGAACTGAAATGATTCCAAAAAAGTGGATGGTATGAACATAAAACTGTGAAACACAAAACCTTTTAGACCATAAGGTCAGAAATGTCTCCCAAGAACTGCTTCACACGGGCAGCCTGAAGATGTCTCATGCAGAGCTAAGCCAAATAAGAAATTCCAAACAATATGATCTAAACAAACACATATGAGGATAACATTCAGCAATATACAGGTTAGACAGAATATATTATAGGCATTTATTTACACTAGTTCCTACGATCCCAGCATCTCACCCTTACAGGAGCTGTTGTAGGGCAGAAACTTCAATCTCGTGGATGCTCTAAATTGTTCTAAAGGAACTGCCTCGTGGCTTATGGGTAAAGATGCTGCAGAGGCTGATTGGGCTCTTAAGTTTAAATTCACTCAGATGCATTCAGTCAGCTCATAAAATGAGTAAATTAATACTCTTTTCCAGTTAATAAATAGGATAGTCACATCACTTTACAGGACTTTAATATATGCTAATTGAAACATTGTTCAAATACAATGCAATCTTCATCTTTCTTTCAATGAACTATAAGGCTTACCTGTTACTTCAATACAAAAATTTCTCAATCTGTAGAACAATTTATTTCTTATTACATTTAACCTACAGAAAACATATAATGCTGTGATTTTATCTTAGAAAAAGCAATTTGTCTGAATCTCTCAAAAAATAGAAGACAGTATTTAATACTATTCAAAAGCATGTTATTCACTTTATGTTAATCATTCATCTATTTTGTTGATAATTTTTACTTACATTTATAGGCTATGCCCTTGAACAAAAGGAATGAACTTGAAGTGAGGAGTATTAATACTGAACTAAGAGAAATAAGTACATATTTCTCCTGTTTGTTATTTGTTATAGTTTTAGTAACGTGGATAAACTGAACAAACTTAGTGATGAACCAACAGATTAATTCATTAATATATCACAGCTTATACACCAATGCCTTCGTCTATCTACTCGCAAATTGATAAAAAGCAGCAGCTGATTTCATGAAACCCCACCACAGCTAACACCACCTACATAAAACACCACTATATCCTAAATGTACCAAGTGCTATGTGAAGAAAGTTTGCTTGAATCTTCAACTAGCTAGACAGTCATGAGTCAAATTGCTAAGATATGGAGAATAAATTACACAGCATGCCAGGCTCAAAGTCTGATGATTTGAAGCACAAAATTCAACTGGCAGACAATTAACAGTAGTTGTTGAGGAATCATAACTGTGGCCAAAAATATTTAATCTCTAGATGAACAACCTGAATGATGGGTTGCATGTACTTGCAGCAAGCAAGTGGACAATACCAACTTGGGAGAAATTGGTCAGTATGCTGGAGGGCAAGGCTCAAAGGGACCTGGATAGGCAGGAGAAATTGGCTGACAGGAACCTCACAGTGTCATTAGTGGCACCAGGGTACAGCTAATGCCATTCACCGGTACATGCTCAGGGCCAGTCACCTTGAAAACATCTTTGCAGAAAAGGACCTGAAATGGACCTTTCAAAACTCAACCAGACAAAGCCCTTACCAACTTGATCTAACAACCTGCTTTCAGTATGCCTCGGGGTCAAATCACCTTTTAAAAGTCCCACATGAATCTATGCCCCTGGCACTCATGAAGTTCTGTTTGGCACATTTTAGTGCCAGCGGCCTTTGATAAAACCGAAGTTTAAAACTAAAACTCTAACTCTGGGCTGTGCTCAATCTTGCTTGGTAGCTTTATACTGCACAGTTATTCTTCATTCACAGAGCTGGTTGTTTTTATTACATGTAAAAAATTGTTCTGGATTTCTCTTTTGAGACTGCAGGTTTTTAGAAGTCCATTTCTCACATTGTTTTGGACATTTGCTACATCTTTCTTTACTAGGCTTATTTTTAATATAATAAAACCAATTTTAATTAATCAATCATTATTATGAATAGAGTAGCTTTTACTGTTCTATATACTTTTTGATGAAAATATCCCTTTTAAACAGCTAAACTAAGAAGAAAAAAAAAAAAAAAAAAGATGTATGTTTGGCTTATTCATCTTCCCTGCCAAAACTATGTCCCTTTTCCACTTTCTAAACAGATCTGAAGTGGAAGTAAAGTTACTTCTTATTGGCAAATATGATATTAAAGCAATCTTCAGAACTCAGACATTTTGCTTTCCTTGAACCTCTGGACAATGTAACTCTCAGGTAAGTGTAGAAAAATCCCAACATTCCACATAGATACATTAAACTCCTTTGGCTGGAAGAAGATTTGAGCATCCCCAAGTCCTTGCTTTTTACATCTCAGTGCAAAATGGGAGTTACGTGTATGATTAAGATTAGAATCAGCGATGAGTTTCCATCTGAAAATCACTCAAATCACTGAGGCTTGTAATTCTTACCACTCTGTTTCCTTAGGACATTATTAATGCTAAATGCTTCTCAAATAGACTGTTGTCCTTGTGAAGCAGCCTTGCTAGGCAAGTGATCCTAAATACTCCTGGAGAATCAAAAAAGCACCAGATTTCTTTTAAGACTAACAGCTCAACCTCCACTGGGTAATGCAAACATATAATAGCATCTTTGCCTTTTACATGCACTCCTGGTTGTCACAGTGTGAAGAAAACTCCTGTTCTGAGAACTAGCAGAAGAGAAAGCTTGCTAGCTCCTATTTACTTGGCCCACATTCAGTTTCTGTCGTGGTGCTTTAGCCATTTCTAAATAAAGAACAATTAAGGTCAGGGGGCTTGGAGATTTACTACAGTGATTCTCTGTAAAGGCAGAAAATCAGTCTGTTGAATGCCTGCCATACTCACAAAGGAAATGTCACTCTGGCCATTCACTTGGGAACCTGAGTGCACACTTTACAAACACAATTAATTGAAAACATTCCCCGCCTTTAAATATAGGAGAGAAATAAAATACTCATTAGCATCAGAATTAAGCTGTGTGACTATTATATGAATATGCACTATAACCAATTTTCATAGCTGCTTTCTTTAACAAAGAATACAGCTTCTAAAAGGTATTTATGCCATGAAATGCACTGCCAGACTTTTACAGCAACCTTAAACACAGTCCTAAAAACATTCATCACCAAAGAAAATCTTCCTGTCTTTCCTAACACTAGTAACTAAAACCTGATTCTTGTAGATACCATTATAATTTTAAAAGTCTTTATTGAAATACTGTTTGCACCCAATCAGCACTAATAAGTAGAATTTCTAGAACAGAAGTAATTATTTATATGCATTTTATATCAACTTTCCTCTGTTATTTAGGACTTCTTAGTAATATACGGAAGTGTTCTGGATTAATCTGTGTGTCAAGATAGCAAAGATTAGCATGTTGGGCAAGAAATAAGTTTTGCAGGAAGCTCCCAGTATTAACCAGAGTTATTTTAAAAGCACAGCAAAAGGAATTATATTTGAGCAGCCCTTAAATTTTCTCCTGAGAGCCCACCCTCTAAATCTCATTATGGCAATTCAATTTCACCACAGTACTAAAAGAAGTTACATTGAATTTTTAAGTAATCCTTGTTTCAGACATAAAATATATTACTGTGGGCCGCTGTATTTTGCTGTCACCTGGAAATAACTCATTTCCTGGCATTTCCCCTGGCATGTGCATATATGTTACTCATTTTATCTTTTAATGAGATATCAATAATTGTCTTTCAGTAGATTGATCATGCACACCAGGCTCATCCTGTCTACTACTTACAGAAAAAGCTTTTTCTGAAACTCATTTTGTTTAACTTCTAGGAAGCAAGAATTATCCTAAATCTTATGGATGGAAAAAAAGTAATCATATAATGTGCTTATAATCTGTATTTCTTTAGGGACCCTGTAATAAGTATAGAAAAAAAAAATGGTTGTTGATATGTGAACTCTAATTTTGGGAAAGCATATCCTAACCTGTGACTATCCTGTAGAAACAAACAGTGAGTATAGTACTGAATATAGCAGTAGAAAACTCTTTAACTGTGGAACTCTGGAATATGAAAAATTATAATTTCTAGGATGATAACTTTACTTTTGAAGAAAGGGAATAAAGTTATATGCAGGAATATATCTTCTGAAGAGCGAAATATTAGGGTTCTATACAAATCTAGCATTAAATTCAACTTTCTACATGGCTCTGCAGCCTGATTTAAGGTCTCAATAAAAGATCTAAGCATTTCTTCTGCAATAACTTATATTTGTGACTATCTAATTGCAATACATTTTATCTTTAGTATAATATAGCTAGTGACTATAGAATAGTCACAAAGGTAGTAGGAGGTGTAGTGTGAAACATGAAAAAGGTATTCCTCTAATTATAATTTTAAAAATCCTTATTAAATAAACAACATTTAAATGTGGAACAATTTCTGGAATTAAATTCTTCCTGGTTACTGGATCATTGCTGAACTCATCATTATCACATAAACAACAATGAACAGGAAACTAAATTACTACGTATAAGCAAAATCTAATTTACTAAGGTTCAGTTGATCAGATGTCAGCAATCTAAAACCAAACCAATCAAGTTCCTTTTCTTGTTTTCTTTTAAATCTGAGTATGTCCTCAGGAAACAACTTCTGTAATCATTATAATTCTATGGTCTCCAGTAACTTTTAACTCCTGTCCAATTTCAGGCAAAACTAACAAAAGGGCAGTCAAAGAAATTATGATTCTACAATCTCCTTAACAATTACTGGTTGGATGGAGAAGAAAATAAGAGAAAATTCTGCTTTACTCATATCATTCAGCAGCAGCAAAGTGGTTGCCAGCAATCAAATAGCTCTGGACTAGTCACCACTGGAGGATGGGACAGTCTACAGTGCAAAAAAAAAAAAAAAAGTGAGAGGATGCTGACAGCTATATGGGGATCATAAGAACTTCATGTACTATGTGGAACTTGGGATATAAAAAGAACATACTGGAGTATAAATTCCAAAAGAAAATGAACAGCCAATACCTTTGCATCTAATTAGCTAATGAATTAGCCAATTGACAAAACCAGTAGACACCTTAATAGCATGGAAGAGAGTTAAGATCTACTTTTGATATATGAAATATCTTGATACAACATTCCTATTTAAATATGGCTGTGTACTTTCCAAAAAATGTCACTGTAAAAAGTGCAGCCAAACTCATTATGCATAGACATTTCTCCTTATGCCTATATACTGCCATAAAACAACTAAGTCTAAATGATCAAGTTTGTAAAAATGTTTTAAGCCATGACTTGAATTTAGTTTCTGCTCATCCTAAAGAGCTAGATGTATCAAAAAACAAAATCTAGAAATGGGGTATCAGGGAAATGTTTCCTTGTAAAATTAGACTATACACACAATAATGTGCAAAATATGTACAGTAATGTACAAAATGTGCTAGTGGAAGCATCTGCCTAGTTTGATCAGCTTGATAGAATCAGAATCTATTCATCCTAAACAAAACAGAACATGCAGAATCTGCTAATCTGTTAAGACCAGAGAGAATTAGTGAAAGAAAATAGTACAGAAAATGGTGATGCAACTCAAAGCTGGTAACAGTGTCATCAGCTGATGGCACATTTTCTATCAGTTTATTGAAATTCATGACTAAAATTAGGGTACTCAGTCATCAGCCAAGTGGATCCATCAGGGGTAAAACTAACAAGAACTGAGAGATTTTGATTAGCAAAATCAGCTGATCATCAAAATTTGCCTGAAAAGGAAAAATCTTCCCTTGCAGAGCACTATCAGCTTACATTAAATAGATCATTTCTAACTGGACTCTAAAGAAAGGAAATCTGTGGTGATGAAGAAAAAGAAATCAGTACTGTACAAGATACACTGAAGTAACTGATAAGCAAAATGTATTTGAGGTTTTAGGTTATTTTGCTGAATTCACAGCATTTTGCCTACTTCTGAGATATTACTAGTATGTTTTGCAAGTAGATTTCTTCAGCTTTGTTTCCTATTCCAGATATGATTACTACCATGTATTTCAGAACAGTCACCATCAGACCAAGAAAATTATACAGTAACACTTTATATTGTTCCCCTGACTTTCTGCTATTTTGGAAAACTGTAGCTCTTCTATTAGTAATATCTTTGAAAGAAAGTCAGCTATATCTGGAGAGAGTATATGAAAAAAAAAGCAGTAACTTCATTTAAGCATATACAACCTCTATTTCTAATTTTTAAACATAATTAAAAGTGATTCTTTAAAGGAGAGAAATCCTGCATACCCTTCTTTATGTGCATCTCTAATGAACACCTATCTCCCAAAGCCAGAAAAGTATGATCTTTTAAATATACACAAGAAAGCATAATTCAAAATAAAACAAATCATAAAACTATCAATTGGGTCTGCTTCCCAGTATGTTCTCAAGTAAAGAAATGATACAGTTAGAGTCAGAGTCAAAACTCACAGGTATGGTAATGGAGAAAAGGAAACTAACCAAAAAAAGTCTGCAGCTTAGCTGAGGCTCAGCCTGTCCCAAGGGTTATACACTTGATATATGCAGTTTTGGTTTCAATTCTGAATGTGACAAGCCTCAGCAAGTCTCAATTAGCAATCCATCTCATCAGGACATTGAAGAGAAACTTAACTGAAAGTCATGGCATCTTCTTCAGAGAAGAAAAATAAGCAATAAGTTATTTCTATTAGTGCAATACTCATGAGTTATTTTAATAATTCAGAATGCTAAGGTGGTCTGATTTTAGTCTACATTTTTCTTCTGTGTTGTGTTACTAACATCTAGCTACAGTGCTTTTGCAAAGGGTTTACATATACTTGTTGAAAAGGAGTTAAAAAAACATGTATTACAGTCATAACCTGTGGTATAGGAATCCTGCTTAAGGAAAGAGAAAGTATTTGTAGTCTACAAGACTTGTTCTTGAATTAATATTTTCTGCTAAAAATGATAAATCTTAAGATACATTCTTTTATTTTGCTTTGCTAAATAATGACACATTAATTTTTCAATTCCTAAAATTCCTTATAATGTATAATATATAACCTGACCATTCTCTAGTTCTTCAATTAATACAGATGAAGACATATATGTGCCAACATACAGCTCATATGTGCCAACATACAGCTCTGCCTGCCAGTCAGTTTATTATCCAATACCTCCCATTTAAACTAAGAGGCCAATTCTTGAAACCCAGTACCTGGTAATACATTTGTTTCTAAGTCTGTAGGAAACTTAGGACATTGTTTCTACTTTAACTGCTTTAGATGTTCTATTTGTTTGAAGATATGCCTTCCCTTTTGCCATTCCAATAGTTAGGAAGTATTAAATAGAGTGATGGATGCACTGATAATTCTGTGGAACATAAACCCAAATATACTTCATTTAAGGCTGCATTTCAAGGGCATTATGTTTTTGTGTGTTTGTAAGGCACGGAAACAGTATTAATTTCCACAATATTTTAAATGAGCCTTCTTACTGCTTGATCAGATTTTGCATGATGTATATAGGGCTAGGGAGCTTTGTTTTTCCCTGATGTCTGTTATTGTTTATAAATCTTCTTACTCAAACAGCTCAATACATTTAACAGTGGATATTCCAGTCCATTATGTCCTACAAGGGCTCACACAATGTGTACATCCAAATTCCAGAGTTCTTATTGGCTCTGAGCCAATCTGCAAACAAAAGCAGTTTTACCTGTGCTGTTACATTCCAGAATACTTGAAATTTTCATATGAATTCAGAATTCCTTCAAGACTCCAACTGTTGTGTCAGGCCAATGTGCAGCCAAGGATTTGGATAGAAATAAACTTCCTATTAGTGGTCATATGAAGTTCCTCTAAAAGTATTCTAGCATATACTTTTCATATGCACATGTGAGAACATTCAGTTTGACATCAACATTGACCATTCAACTACATCATTTAATAACAGTGAGAAACAGCTTCAGTTTTGACCATGTCTAATGTGAAAAGTAAACTTAAAGGTTCATATGGGTATAGGAAAGAAGAAGGAAAAAGAAATATAGATGTGTATGGAGGCAGCCAAAGGCATGATGGATTCAATCTTTTTAAATTACATTTTTCTGTTGTTTATAGACTATCACTTCTGGGATCAAAATCACACAGCTATTGAAGTATATGATTAAAAAGGACTGGAGAACAACCCACATGTGACAAGACTATTCCTTTGTTACCCATCTCATTCTTACTCAGTGTTCAACTGAAACAATTCTTCCCTGGTTTCATTATTCTAGCTATGCCTTCCCTGTGTTTCAGCTGAAAACACTGGAAAACTTGATGAAACCGAGAACCTCCCAGGCTGTCTTTTTGCCATGAACTTGAATACTAAGTGTATTTCACTAAGTTTCTTACTTCACTGAAAATTAACCCGATTTTCCCATCAGTTATATGCTGAAATGGTACCTACTCTGAGGAAACCTGGGTGGGTTGTCGTTGACATCAGTGAGTGTGATATTTACAGTTGTTGACCCTGAGAGCCCTCCGACCTGCCCAGCCATATCTTTGGCTTGAATGACAACGGAATAATGCTCTCTGGCTTCCCTGTCCATGTTGTGCAAGGCAGTCCTGATGACTCCTGTGATGGAAAGAAAACAAACAAACAAAAGAAAGATCAAGATTAGGTTGTTTAAGCAGGAAGAAAGGCCAGGCATAACCTTCCTTTTCATGTAACACTGAGCACGGCAGACTTTCTGGAAACATAAAGCATTTCTACAATGAAAGTAGACTGCCTTCAGCTGTTTGTGTCATATGTAACAATACCAGATACAGCTAGGCAATCAACTTGCTTGAGGATGTTAAAATCATAAAGAGAAAGCAAGTGCAATTAAATTAATTATTTAATAAACCAACTTATAAAACATTCCTTGACAAAGGTTATTGGACAAATCTCAAAAAAACATACTTTCTTATTTGATTCACATCAATCATATACATTTCTGTTTATAAGTGTGACTTGTCTGTAAAGTGAAAGATAATATCTTACTGGTTTTATTACAGTACAGAGAGAAAACTTAAACTGAACCATCCTAAAGTTCTATTTGTTTGTATCCATCACCATTATTTCTTCTTTTTTTTTTTTTTTTTTTTTTTTTTTTTTTTTTTTTTTTTTTTTTTTTTTTTTACATGTAGGGAATTACACATAAAGAAGCAAAGGTTACAACGAAGGAGGAACACTCAACTCTGGGGCATCAGTTTCAGTTAAAAAATGCAAGGTGCAGATAGACATCATTAACACCCTGCTCCTGTTCTTAAGTGAAGTAAAAATACAGGAGTTTGACTGCTGTGTCAAAAATCACCTACAACATGTGAATGTTTAGATTTTTTGGAATGTTAAGAAGGACACATAGCTCTGGACTTCTGGCCTGCTGAATTTAGTAATTTCTATTTCCATCTTAAAATTCTGTGAGATGTGTTCTCCCACATGGAAGGCTCTACAAGAACACACTTTTTCTTCTCATTTCTTGTCTGAATTAATTCACCTTTAAATCACACTAATGTCATTGGGTTCTTTTTCTGTTTTTTTAATGTTTTGGTTTGTTTTTTACCTTTGCTTGGAAAGCATATTTCCCAAGCTGAATTTATCTTCATTGACCATAGAAGAAACCTACCTACCTTCCAGATGAAATTTTTCACCACCTTTTATAATTGCCAACTGTTTGGTTTTTTTTTTTCATATTGCATGAGTGATGTTTCATCTATGGTTCACTAATATTCCCACAACATTCTCCTCAAATGGAGATTCTCCTCCTAATTAATGAGACCAGAGCTAGAATCATAATATCTTGATTAAGAAGGGACCTTTGAGTCCAACTCCTGGCTTCTCACAGAACTAAGTAAAACTAAACAAGATTACTAATATCTTAATCTAAATAGTCTTATCATTAATCCTGCAACCTGGCTTTTATGATATATGTATTATTACATTTCATTAGGCTCTTCTGGCTCTTGCCCTCCAAGACATAAGCTTTTTCCTCTGTTCCAAGAATTCCTCACTACTACTTACAATTGGGAAATGGTCCTGCATTTATCCTCAAAATATCAGACAGAACTGACTGAGAAGAACATTCAGATGAAAGATTGATGTGTCTGCTATTGTGGATAGCTCCTTTCCTTTTACCCAGTGTCTCTGAATTTAAGAAAGCCCTGATAATAACTTTATTTCTGGCAAGTTTTACTTCATTTTCAACTCACACTCTCTGTATTCATTCCTCATGTTGAGCTGCAGTCAATTCCTCTTTTCCTTATGTGTTCTGTGGTATCTGACAATATGCTCTGTTGTCTCTTTTAGCATTCTGTGAAGAATCATTTTACTTTCATGTAAGAAGAGCTACAACAGAAGGCTCAACTGTAACTGAAACTGCACAAATCAAGATGTTTTAATTCGAGTGCAGACAATTGTTAAGAAAATCTCTGCCACAGCCAAGTGCCTAACTATGCATTTATCCAAGTATTTAACTGTCTACTTACATGGCAGTCTAGTACACTTGAAGTAGTTTATTAGATTCAGTAACTACTGAAGAATTTTAGTCTGCTTCATCTTACAGCCTACTCCTGAAAGGTATGTGAGTGGAACCTTCCAGAATAAGCCATGGTTTATTCCAACATTTGTAACTCAAAGGCTTTCTATGTAGTGGGAATTAAAAACAAAACAAAACACACACCACAAAAAACCTCACAACATAACAACTTTAATGACAGACTATATTCTCATGAGAAAGTTAATTTTTTTTGTTTGCAAATTTTTTTCGATAGATCATGAGCCTGAACCAGTAGGTCATACTAGATCTATACATTGTATCATACTAGATCTGTACTATATTCTAGTTTCTTGTATAGCTGTCTTGTCATGATCAAAAGCACTACATAATTCAATTAGAATTTAAAATATCTATTTAATACTAATTTAATTTGTAATTGTAGTAATTATGGAGGAAGGCGAACTGTTTCAGATTGTAATTTCATTAATATTTTTACTTTGTGAATAAAAGCCTCGTCATTGCTTTACTTTAGGATATGTGCTTAGCTTAATTTATTGTAACCTAATATTCTGCATATATTGTATATACTAAAGTGAATTTCTAAATCTACTATTATCCTGCCTTGAAAGAATTAGACACATTCCTTTTAAGTCAAAGAAATACAATTTTTGTGGGTTTTTAATTTTATGACAAATAGTGAGCAAGTAAAAGTCAGCATATGCATTTATTTTTTTCTTAAAACTTGACTTGGATTTGTGATTTAAACTGTAACTGTAAATAAAATATGCAATACAGAGATTACAGTCATACTCTATCTTCTGAATGTTCCTATAACAGAGGTGTTTTTAATCTAGGCCTTTGAGTCAGCTCTGCTTTGTATAACCAACATCATAATTCTATTCCTTCACTAGGACATCACCACACTTCATGGCTACAATTCAAAGCACTAGAGAAATAAGAAATAATGGTCCATTTTCTTGGATGGTGATGACTGTATTACTGAAAGACACTATGCCTTTTCTTAAGTAAAATTACAATAGACATAAATACTTGAATCCAACATTGAAAGACAACTGCTGTAATAAGATAGA
>JAOEGS010018787.1:15326-26565 GCA_025447755.1 Corythornis vintsioides
ACAACCAACAAAAAAAAATGTACCTTAAAAAAAAAAAAAAAAAAAAAAAGTAAAAGCTTTTTAATTGAATCTACTTTACTTCCCAGGTTAAATATCCAAGTTACTTAGTGACTCATTTCCAAGTGCCAGCAACTCAGATCTTCTTTGCTGTTTAAAACCTCCTTTTATGTTTCCATTTCATTTCTGTCCAGATGCTTCTATTCTTCACTTCCTTTGTGCTCATCCTTGCTAATGATAAATTTGCAAGGCCACAGCAAGTTACAACGCAAGCAACGCAACACTACCCAACACAAACACTCCACATCATTAATGGGATTGAATCAACAAAGCATTTGGGCTGGTGCTTTTCTTTATGGGATGAAGTGCCTGAAAGAACTGTAGATTCAATGTTCATAGTATTAGATATAATGGGACATGAGCACACTTCACACCTTTCAAAATCAACCTATCATCAATCATCATTTGACAAGAAAAAAGAAAGCTTCTTCCTGTCCGTATATGCAGTTCAACTTGCAAAGGTCTCCTCTTGGAGTCACCTACTAAAACCCAAAACCACCCAGAAAAATCCTATTGTAAGTTACATGTAAAGTTTTTATGAGATGAACTATGAACTTTAAAAAGTCTGAAATCTTTAGCAATTGCTTATTGCCTGCAGGATAGATGCAGTTAGTATAGTGCCTTGTGGGCATGCCCTTAGCTGCAATCCTTATTGATGTTCCTTTGCTACTGCATTCAAAACTGTTAAAATTCCTTCGCTCAAGTGTTCTTAACACTTATGTTGATAGGGAATACTTCAAAGGATACATCTTTACTTTATCAAATCTGCTCTAATTTTGTAGTCAGAATCAAAGAGGTTCATTTTAAGTCTAGTCAAGTTTGCCAACTGTCCTAAGCTCAGGAAATCAATTCCATGTTGCCATGTAATCAAGCTAAATGAGAAGCCTAGAACACTATAGGGCAAACTGCACCTTGATGAAACTACATTTTCTTCAGCACATTTACACTGGGAATAATTTTGTCCCACTATTCTTACTCCCACACTTTTTCTATTTCTTCCATTCTTCTTAAAGCTTCCCTGATGTATTCAACTCCATGGCTGTATTGATGAGCAGCTGACACATCAGTCCCCAGACATAGTTCTCAGTGGTGTCTGTTGAAAGTACAGCATCATGTACTTGCTTCTCTTTCTCACAGAAGTCTCCTCCTGCACAGAACTTTCTGGGTGCTCTCATGCCATTATTATAACAGCAAGGTATATAATGAGTGTCATGTACTTGGCAAGCTTTTGTGAACAAGTAGGTTAGGGTTCAGCGCTCTCACTGCCATGGTCTGGGTTCGATTCCTGGTCAGGGAAGATTCTTTGTGACTTGGTCTAGGTGATCCTGCTCTGGCAGGGGGGTTGGACTAGATGATCTTCTAGGGCCCTTCCAACCCTAACATTCTGTGATTCTGTGATTTACACGCATACATATAAATACATGTATATATACACGCACACACATACATGTGTATATATACATGCACACACACATGTGTATACACACACACATGTGTACACACACACACGTGTGTATATATTTATATACATACATATACATGCATATACACACATACATACACACACACATACATGTATACACACACATGTACACACACACACATGTATACACACACATACATGTATACGCACACATGTACACACACATGTATGCACACACATACATGTATACACACATATACATGTACACACACACGTATACACACACATACATGTATACACATACATACATGTATACACACACATACATACATGTATACACACACACACACTCAACTTACAATTAGTAAATAAAGCCTTCTCCAAAATCTCAGAGAGTAAGCGAGTGAACCTACAAAATGAAAAATTCTTTGTGCTGAAGCCTCCTGAATTAAGGTATCTGAAGAACGCTGCACTGAGTGGAAAATACACCAATGTATGTGGCAATTGCACAGATGCCAAATGTCATCATCACACCTTCCACTATTTTCATAATGCAAACTCTCATTTCTCTCAGCCTCATGCAGGCTGGTTTAATTAGCAGGACATTATTATCACAGATATTTTTCCACTGAAGTGTTGTAGCTGTCCCATTGTCTTCTTCCCATTGCTGCTACTTCCAAATTACTATGCTACGAAAGATAGATTCTCTGGATTTAGTGGCAGTGGATTGTTGGTTTATTCCACTGTGATTGTTTTTGTTCCTGTAAACATCAACTTTTCATTTTAGCCGAGACATCTGTATCAAACTTGTTAAAATGCTAAATTACCTGAAAAAACTTTTTTGCTGCAGAACTCATTATCTAATAGAACCCAAACAAACCTGTGGCCTGTGTGGGTCTATATGACTGTAAAGGGAACAGATTGTCCTTTTAATGTGTTCTGTTGACCTGTATAGATATGGTTCTACTATCTGAGGACTTCTGTGAAGGTTGGACCATGAACCTGAGTTTTCATGCATGACTCCAGTAGCATCTGGAATGCTTTATGTCTGCAACTTGAAGTGCTGTGTACATTAGTTCTTCAAATATTTTTAATCAAAGGAAAACTGCTCAACCAACCATCTACACAAACCAGGCATGAACTGGACTTCAAAGCAAGCGGTCTTCAACTACCAAAAGTCTTTTCAGAAGTCAATAGGGGCAGGCACCCCTTGGCAGCCCAGAGAGGTGGGGAGCAGAGGCACAGAAGCAAGAAACCTGGTATTTATGTTTTAACAAAGCAGTATTTTTCCCAAACACATTACTAGCAAACACCATTACATGGCTTCACAACTAATTAGGTATGATATTTTTAACCATTTAAATAATCAACAATTACAGTCTTATTTAAAAGTAACAAACTTCACTTTGGAAATAAATATAAGTATAGCTTGGATTTTTAGTGCAGTTCATGCAACCTGCTGCATCCACAATCAACATATATTCTTTCAAAATAGTATGATACTCAGTTTTAATGATGAATTCTTTTTCTGATGGACACAACTGTTAAAAGCCAGACAGGAGCACTAGACTCCTTTAGCACTCAGCCATTGCCTGAACTAGCACTGTACTGAATCCAACAATTTGGTTTTGGCTGAAGCATGTCCTCCTCAAAGGGTGCAATTTTGAACTGATCAAGGTGTAGAAAATATATAATCTATTTCCTTGACTGAAAATTCCAGTTATTAATCATAAAGTCAAAGGGTTTCCCTTTGTTTGGTAGTGTGCACTTTCCATTTCAAATCACTGGCTTTCGCTGCCCTCTTTCAAACTGCTAGTTCTCAGCATTTCTCCTTCTAAAGGTGCTGCTATATTGCCATGAAGCCAACCCTTCCCATAAACTAAAGAGTGAAACACTTTTCATTCTAAAGTCTTTCCTCCCAATTATAGTGCCATTTGCTCATTTCAGTTCTCCAAAATTTTGTAAGAACACAAATTAAGTTAATATTAGTATTTCAACATTTCAATGCACACCCATGCCCAAGTACCAACCCCTGATGTTGATTTTACATTCTTAATCTTTCTACAGTATGTAAAAAAAAAAAAATAAATTATTTAGCAGTGGTGTTAGCCTTTTCTTGGTTCACCACTATTTTGGAAATTAATTTTGAGCTGCTAGTTTACATAGTTATGGCTCTTCTGGATACAGTCCCAGCCTCCTCAGTTCTAACTGTAGCACTGCATTTATTGCATTGAGTGGCACAGGTTAATAACCAGCCTGCTCTCTTTTGACAAAATGCGCTGTTCTCATCTTTATTCATCATCCTGCTATTTTGGTGTCCTCTAAAATTTCTATCAGTAAAATATTCTATCAAAATCAATATTCTATCAATATTTCTATCAAAATTTCTATCAGTCTTTTTATTTTTTTTATTTTTTTTTTAATTCACACAGAAAGAAGGTGAATAGAGTTGGGTCTTACACTGAAAGGGACAATCTATAATTCTTCCTATTTTGGGGACTGGACAATAAGTATATTTCGCCATTAATTTAATCCTCTTCCTAGAAAAGTCAACATGATACAAGGTGACCAAAACAATTAAGTAAAAAGGGGATGGATTCAGTAACCTCTGAACACAGCAGATAGGAGTTAAGTACAGGAATCTTCTCAAAGGAAATCCCATTTGACAAGAAAGAACTGTCAGTTAATACTATTTCTTTTTTAAGAGAGGAATATTTCCAAGCTTGTTGAATATAAGTAGATTTCCAATAGTTTAAACAGTGCATCTTTTAACATCATTTACCTTGTGGCCCACATAAAAATATATTTAATCCAGAGCTTAAATGAACATGACAAAATCAGACAGCTGAAGGTTAAGATTGTTCATGTTTTACTCCTAATCCAAAGCTCCTTATTACTTCCTTCACAATGGAAAGAAAGATAAAGATGGAGCCACAGACTTGACTTAGTATTTCTCTCATATAGTTATTAAATTAGTAAGTCTTGTTAGTAAGAAAGCTTACTTAGCCAAAAGACCAAGCATTTCAGGGTTGTTGTGCTCTTTTCTCCGTTATACTTACTCATTACACTCTCATGAGCATTCCACTTAACCACAATGCTCCATTGGCCCATGCATAACACATTAAGGACCTTACAGCACATAATTTATAATTGTTAGAAGACATTAAGAGCATAACCTTATTCAGCATTTAATTATTCTTATTTGTAAAGTGCAAATTAAATTGAGACGTGTCAATATGGAAACATGAAACACCTTTTCCATGTGTCCTAGGTACCTGAATTACAATTAAACCCTTTCTGCTTGACATGTTATGACAGTGGCCACGCAAACTAATGTCTGTTGAAAGCAAAATCAAATTCAGCAATCAGCAAAATACCATCAGTGATAATTTTACAATTTAGAAAGTGCTTTAAGGCTAGATTTAATATATCAGAGTCTAAATCCATATATGTATATATGTTAAAACAACTATGTTACAAATATGGTTAATTGGTTTCCTGACAGGTCTTTGAAAAAATGAATCATAGAAACAAAGTATTATTGTAATGTTTTCTTGGGGAAAAAGAAAACAACAAAACAAAACAAAAATGTATAAATTCATTGAAACCTTAGTATTTGTAAGAAATCCCAATCTATTTTTATAGTGAAAAATATTTATTCAAATTCTGCACTGGAGAAAAAAGCATCTAAGAACTGCACAGTGGATAAACTGAACACCAATTAAGGAGCCATGATCAATCACAAAGAAATGTGTTTGAAGGCTGAAAATTTGATCACACTAAGTGCAAAGATTTTATAACTTTCTTGTGCACACGCACACAAAAAAAATGTTGATGTTATATAGATAGCAAACCTTTTAATAAAACTTCTGAGATGGGTGTTTTCTTTCTTTGACTCATCACCCACAAAATCTGTCAGAACATGTAGCTATTGACTTCTGCTGAGGTTCAATCAGGATTTATTTACCTGAGAGTTAAATATTGAGCTAGTCAGAGAAAAGATAAATCTCTCCTTACAGATACAATAAACCTTATGGCTGTCTGAAAACAGAAGTCTGTGATGTTCCATTGTTGTGCACTGCTATCAAGAAAATACTGAATTGGTGGAGAGGTGTAGCTTGTTGAAGAGAAGTATCCTCACACTCCAGTAAATGGTATTGCATCATAGTAAAGTCACACAAAGCATCCCTGGTCCATGCCAGGATGCTGGCTTATAAAGCTGTTTCTGGTTATGATTTAACTGAGTGCATTGTTCTGCAAGGCGGTTAGCCTCTGCTGTGTGTACTGGCATGGAACACTTCTCCATGTGAAGCTGAACCCTGCCTACACTTGCAATTCATCAGAATTGAGAAAAGCACACATTTGAAAATACCAGCACTGAATCTTTAAAGCTCTTACTGGAGCAAGATTTAATTAGGAATAACTATACCTACATTTAAGTCAGGACTTTGTCACAGGTTGCACCCAGTGAGCAAAGTTACACAAATTAACGAAGCAAGTCACAATTACCACAAAATTTACAAATATTACAAACTTTTATGCTGGGTTCTGTAGAAAAGGGAAAAAAATGCACAAACAAAAAACCCCAAAAGATTCTCTTTTCCTACCTGCAATTCTCATCTAGTCATTGAAAAACGCAAGAATAGCCTTTCCTTTGTACCTTCAGGTTGCAATTATTTCCCTAAGTAAGGAAACCTATCAATTTACAACTTGATTTCCTTGATCATTCAGCATCCAGCTTAATAAATTGATCTCCATATCCCCTTCTAATGAACGTAATGTTTATGCGTTCCATAACAAATGTACAAATGTAACTTTTCAAGCTCAGTTTAAAATACAATTTAACTAAAGATCAAGGGACCTTTAAAGTGTCGCAAACCGTTATGCAATTTGGTTAATCACTGGCAATGGAAGATACCATAGTATTTAGAAAGTGCACTGAACTAACATCTTCTATTTAAAGCTTCCAGAAAATTTTCAGAAGGAATATCTTACTGACTGGAATGACACTGTATGGTATTTTAGGATACTACTGAAAGACAGGAAAAAACAGCATGACCAAAGATGAACAGTTGAAATACATATTTTTATCAGATATAAATATTTTGGAAATGGTTAAAAAAAAAATAAATAAAATGCTTGCAAAATTTCATCTACCTTTCTATAATAAGTTTTTCCTAAAAATCATACTTTCAATGAGCTCACCTGCTTGGATAATGAATTTGAAATCTATAGAGGGCAAGAAAACAGATGAACAGTGTCAGAGCTTTTTTCTTTCACTAGGGTACTATCTAGTGCAAATACCTGCCTCATGAGGACCTGGGATCAACAAAAAAAAGTCAACTTCAATACATTCTGTCTCTCCTTTTCAAAGAATATAAACTTAAAAAAGAAAAAAAATTAAGGCAGAATAAAACAGATTTGGAGCAGTATACCAGTTTTCACTCAGAGTTTCTTTCACCTTTTTTTCTTAAGCCAAATGAAACACAGGAACTTATTTGTCCTGTGTTTTGTTTGCATATGTTCATAGAGAAAGTATTTTCTCTGCATTAAACTACAATAGTAATAATTTCTCTGTATGTTTAGCTCAATTTTATGTATCTCCAGAATGACCTGAGGTAATATGAAACAGCATCCACTTACATATACGTTGTACCTACATGGAACTACATCTACAGTATCTGATATATAAATAGAGCATTTAATCTCATGTACCAGACAAGAGCCTATAAAAATCCATGGTGTCAGAATGCCACAGGGAATCCTAATTAGAGTGGACAGGAGCTTTCCTTGTGCAGAAAATGCAGTAATTATGGCTTGCCACATTTGGAATTGTCAAGTGTTTTTCTTGTACACTCTTAAGATCTTAAACTACATAGATGGTGAAGGTGAGTAGGATCTCATATTATTGATCTTTATCTGGTATAAATCCACATACTTCAAATCCAGATAATGAAGCTATGCTTATTTAAATTGGTAAAGAATCTTAGCTTTTATTTTTAGGCAAAAAAGCTTCTTACTGTGATTAGGGCTGTCAATCTAGTAATCTAGTTGATGAGTTTTTGCTCTGCAGGCATTAACAGCGAGGGGAGCTCGTATCAGAGAGGACTGTCTAATATAAGCATGGTTGCTGCTACAGCTCCTGAGAATCCTGCCAGAAATGACATTTTGTTTATACTATAATGTTCCTAGACTAATATATATATTTGTGTATCTGTGTTTTAAGGCCAGGAACAGGAACACATATATACCTATCTAGGCCATTCACTTCCTTACAGGAACAGGCAATTCAATTCAAACCTCTTCCTCCACTTCCAATCTTACATTCTTTCATGTTTAAATTTTTCTATCCAGAGTTTTTCCACCTTCTTGTCCTACTTAAGAAAGCCCAACATAAAAGCAAAGCCAATTACCTGTGATGGAACAAAGTGATGCTCCAATAAACAAGAAATAATTATGGAAAGAGCCTTTACAAGCAATGTATTTCTGCTAATGAAAACTCTCATGGACAAATTTAGAATCGCATCTTCTGAGACCAGCTGTAAGTAAAGTCTCTAAAACTCAGCTATTGTAAATTAACCTAAAAACTGAAAATTAAATAGTTCTAAATCAGGAAATACCTACAATATAAAATGTGTTTCCTGGAGCTAATATAGTTATTTGCAAAACTTACTTGCTATATCTCTCAGGAAAGTGAAAATTAAAATGAAGCATGAATATTTTAAGGTTTTTCATATTTGAATAAGTGATGTGGTCATTTCCTACTGTGTTTGAGTAGCTCTGCTGAGTGTTTGAAAACATAACTTCTGGTATATAATTGCAAAGTGTCGATGGTAACTGCTTTAGCACCAGTTAAGGTTGCCCATTTATGTCAACAGTATCTTCTTAAGTTTGATTAAAACTTCTTGTAAAACTCATTTTTACCGAGAAGAATTTTCCTGCATACAGGACAATTGCCAGCTTGACCTCAGAGGATATACTATCCTAATAAATTTTTTTATGCTTTCAAAGACTTAGTAAAAACTTGAATTATGATTGCTGGTAATCTGAACAGTAAACTGTAAAAACATGTTTTGACATGCATCAAACTTCTGCATGGTGATCCATTACGGTAATACAACATCACTTTGGGTATTCTGTGAACTGCTGCAGAAATCCATTTACAGAAAGATTGAAGAACAGACTTCTATTAACAAACTTCTAAGAAGATGTCATTTTTCAAACAGACAATGAAAATATAACCTCAGAATCTTAAGATATTTTAAAATATTTTAAGATATACAGCTTGCAAAAGACATGGCTATATATATATTTTAAATATTTTTTCCAAGAACAATGTATTGTCATTTCTAAAAGCTGTCACAAACCAACAAATATTACATTTTTGGTCTCATTCTGAAAAAAAAAAACCCAAAACCAAACCACAAACCAATCGACAACAAAAAGCACCTTAGCAAAATAATTTCCTTTACATGATAGCAAGACAATATAGATAAAAGGCTCAATTTTCAAACACAAATGTCTGGATGTGGGATCCTCTGGTTTATGGGGGGCCTCAACCTGTTTCCTTTCTCTCAGGGAATGGGTCCACCACCTGGCAATCTCCGTCTCACACACCCTGATACTCCTCAACCTTTTCTCTTCATCCATCATCTCAGCCAACTGGCCAAGCAGCTCAGTCGCCTGACTGAGCAGATCATTGCCCTGGTCACAGCTGACACAGGGGTTCTCTCTACCACCTGCCATTGCCAGTGCCAGGCTCCAGCCCTCTCTGCAGCCAGAGACCTTAGCACCGCTATGTTCGCTGGGTCCTCTGTCTGGTGCCCACAGCTTTTCTAGAAGCAGCCTCCAGTCTGCTGGGCCTCTACAGCAACCTTGTGACTAGAAGGGCAGTCGAGTATCACTTGAGAGGGACTGAATTTATCTTGTACATTGGCAGATGCTCAACACTCTGCTGCTCATGCTGCAGGCAGCTGCAGCCCCCCACTGAGGCAGGCATAAGCTCACCCTGTGCTCTGTGGGCAGGAACCAGTTTCCACCCTCCCAGAGGCTTCTTATAGCCCAGAGGGTTGATCAGCAGTAGGTGGTGCTGGTTCCGCCCAGGCTCCTTCAGCTGCCCGCCCACCAACTGGCAGCCCCCAGCACAGGGAAAGGGCTTCATCTGGCTTCATAAATCCCCCAAAAGAGGTTCTTGTCATCCTTTTTTTGCTACAGATCCCTTCCCCAGTGCAGCCTTACCTGCCCTGAAGCTGGTCACCACAGAAATGTCATTGGTTTCTTGTATCTAAAGAATTATTTTCAGAAGAATAGAAGGAATGTTTTTAAAGATTTGGTCTTCCTGTGTAAACCAGGGCAAGTGATTTGCCTTACTAAACCCTCCAGCAGAAAATGGGAGGAAGTGGGGTTCCACCATTTATTATGTCATATCTCAGATAATGTTACCACTTACTATCAATAATTTATGACTGCAGAAATAATACTGACCAAATGGCTAGCTGAGCATTTAGGACCACAGTCCAAACAGACCAGTTGTGGTCTATCATTTGGCACTCAGTCCCCACCAGTGCCAGGTGAGCATCATAGACTGGGACTCCTGGGGACTGAGTGGATGTCCACAATACACCTAGTGCTTCACAGAGCACTACATGAACTGTTTGCTGCTCATGTCTCTGGACCAGAGTTCTTTACAATTTTCATGCTGTCCTGACACACAGCAAATGATTACAAAGCATCCCTGGCCAGCTGACTCCAGAGCAACCCCTCTGACCCCTAGCTGTCCTTCCTTTGCATTTTCAAGCTTTAGAAAGGTGATGCTCAGAGTATGACTGCTGCAGTTCATCCATACAATGCCATTACATCTTGATTTCAGGAAAAGTGCTGCACTTAAAAAAGAGTCTAAAGATACACAATGTTTTCCCCTGCAAAATTTCTGAGATTAGCTCTGTGCATTTTACAAATTCTCAGTATTTACTTGAGCTTTACATACCTAACACTGAAGGAACATTTTTTAACGTTGTCCCAGTTCTACACAGGTGTTCCTAGAGATATTTTTGAAAGCTATTTCTAACAAAGGACTGCAGACATGCCTGTGTATGACAGAAACCCCTTCATAAACACTATAAATTTTCAATGATCCACAGGCTGGAATGCTGTTTCTCCATGTTGTACTATGGAGGATTCAAATCTGAAGTAGAAGAAAATTTCCTAATTACCTGTGGATGCATGGCTAGCAGCTTTCAAAGAAGTTAGACACAGGATGTTCTACCAGTACTTGTCTGTAACAGCCAGCCAAAACATCCAGTTTTGCTTTCAGAAATGCTTCAGAACCCTAGTGAATCTGCTCATTAAGCTATTTCCAGTCTTACATCTCCTGACAACTGTGTTCTGATTGTTGACCTAATTGCCAGTGCAGAACATAATAACGTGAAGATTATCTGCCTCTACAAATTGCTTTCCATGGGAAGGACCCTTGTGGTCTCTGTCATTAAACACAAGCTCCTTATGCAAAAGCATACCAATTGTAACAATTTCTCACTGTGTACGTGGAAGACAAGCACAATTTCCAACAGCCGGACATCAAAAGAGAATCCCCAACATGAAATAAAACAACTAATTGAGATCACTTAACTAGGATAGTAATGTAAAAATCAATAGATTCATAGATTCATAGACATTAGGGGTAGGAAGGGACCTAGAAGATCATCTAGTCCAACCCCCCTGCCCGAGCAGGATCACCTAGACCAAGTCACCCAGGAACAG
>JAOEGS010018788.1:0-12276 GCA_025447755.1 Corythornis vintsioides
CAGAGAGACCTGGACAGGCTGGAGAGCTGGGCAGGGAGAAATTGAATGCAATTTAATAAGAGCAAGTGTAAGGTGCTTCAGCTGGGAATCTCCTTCTCTGGAGACATTTGAGACCCACCTGGATCTGTTCCTGGGTGATTACTCTAGGTGATCCTGCTCAGGCAGGTGCGTGGGCTAGATGATCTTTCTAGGTCCCTTCCAACCCCTAACATTCTATGATTCTATGATACAGAACCAAGCTTTTCTTTCACTGTTGTTAAATTGAAATGCTGTGAAAGTGGAAGTTTGCCAGTTTTATATTCAGTATATCAATACATTAATACCAATTGCCAAATCTGTACTTATGATAACCATTTTATCACCAGTGTCTCATTCAATAGACCTGGCAGGCCACAAATGGAATTTAGTGCCTTTGAAAATCACTTATTTGAAGATAATATTTAGATGCATCAGGTTTTTTTCCAAGATTTTAACAGATATTTTTACATATATATTATTTTTGAAGTATATGCATAGAAAAATATAAACAGTGAAACTCCTGTTACATAAAAAGCAGTATGAATAGGGCTAGTTTCAGTCTGCAATTTTAGGAACCTCTACAGAATCTAAGACATTCAAAGCAGAGAAGACAGGATGTGGTTGGTATTCAAGCACTGGATGCAATGACAGCCACTTGAAGACCAAGGTCTGCCTCAGGCACTATGTCCCACAGAAAGGTTCCAGAAATTCTAGATATTCTAAAGAGCCACAAAGGCATCTTCTTTAACATCCTACATTTTGTGGGTCATCAGTTTATTTACAAACACCTTTGGGCCATTTTCTGTTCAAGTCCTTTAGCATATGAATAATTCTGGCAGAGAACTGGTACCTCTTTAAAGAAAGGTTGCTGGAATGCAATTATTCAAGTTACAGCTGATACAAAGAATGAAACAATTTACAAATAAATTACCAGTCCTTTACTAGTACAATAACAATGTTGAATGAAAACATTTTAGAACTCAAGGTTTTGTGTAAAAATGCCTTGCTACTGCTAATCAAATAAAAATGCATGTTATATAAAGTAGGAGGAAAATTCAGAGCTAAATTAGTCTTTTTGGTTTATCCTGATTGTGTTCTTATGTAACAGCTAATTCACTGTCTGCCTTATATTTTATTCTGATCAGATAGCTGTTTTGATTAATTATTCATTCTTGGTTTTTAGAAATCTTGGCAATCACCCACATTTTTTCCTAAACTAGTATTTTTCCTTCTTATTTAAAACTGAAAAGCTCTCATAGACAGCTAGTAGTTGATACACCAGTATCAGAGCTGACATAGGGGAACAGCCCAAATGACATTAAACAACTGCTGAAAATTAAATGCATGTATTTACAGTAGGAAATGCTCTAGGAATTTTGGCTTGGCAATTTTTTCCACTCCTCTGTAAGTTACCCCAGTTCTCTGATCTATGGAAAGTATTCAATGTACTTATCAGTTGTTACTTATAAGTTCTTACTTAGAAGAGTGAACCAACTCTTCTTTCATCTCACCCTGAGTATTACCTGGGTGTTTGGTAACACAGGAATGGTAAGATCCTAATGTGATGTGAACTGCCATAGCTCAGCTAGTGTAACTGGAAGTAAAACATTTTATACCAGCTAATAATATGGTGCAACTTGGATTTTTTTTTTGGCTGTTTCTAAACTCAGACTTTTCATAGCATCACAGAATGTTAGGGATTGGAAGGGACCTAAAGGTCATCTAGTCCAACCCTGCTGCTAGAGCAGGATCACACAGGAACAAGTTCATGTGGCTTTTGAAAGGCTCCAGAGATGGAGATTCCCCCAGCTCTCTGGGCACCCTGTTCCAGGCTCTGTCACCCTCACAGTGAAGAAGTATTTCCTGGTGTTAAAGCTGAACCTCCTGTTTTCCAGTTTATGGCCACTGCCCCTAGTCCTGTCCCTGGACACCACTGAGAAGAGCCTGGCCCCATCTTCCTGGCACCCACCCTTTAGAAATAAGTTATAAACATTAATCAGTAAGATCCCCCTCAGCCTCCTCTTCTCCATGCTACACAGACCTAACTCAACCTTTCCTTATGTAAGACTGTTTATCTTTTACTGTCAGATTTAAATGACCCACTCATCAGCCCTACAGGACACCTCTGTTACTCCACTGAAGACACACCAAACCAAACGAAAACTAAAAGCAGTTATATAAAGCCTCCAAAGAGAGGATGATGGGTAGAGAAGCATTTAGAAAACTACAGTGATTCCAACAGCTACCTTATCATTACTAATAAGCAAATTCTAACCTTCAAATGCAAAAAGCAATCTTGTCTGGGAAGTAAAATGCTACAACTCTGGTCTGAAAGAAAAAAGGTAGTTATTTTGAAAGCACTAAAACACTGTGAGCAGCTGCACGTTCAAGAATATTCCAATTTTTCTCCCCTCAGAATGCTAATTTATGTTTTGCAGGTAAAAGCAATCCATTTCCTGGAAAAGCTATTTTTCCTTAACACATAGACCAAATCTGAAATATTCATAATCTTTTTTTTGCTTTTAAGACTCCCATAAAAATTTCCTCAGCCTTGTCTTTGGATATGGATCTTGGTGGATCCTCGTAGTGAAAGTAAAATTTGTTCCCTAAATATGTAAATGTGCTGTCCCTCAATGAATAGGGATTACCTGGGTCCAGACACATCCTGCAGTGTGGTGAGCTTCTTGTGAAGATGATTAATCTAGCTTTATGTTCAATTAAAGTTGCACGCTTGCAGTGCAAGAATTGGGACCTTATCTTTACCTGCTTTACCTCCCAGGGGACAAGCACACTTCTTGATCTTGAAGGTCTCTTCCAGCCAAATCATTCTATGATTCTATGATTCTTCATGAGAGAAAAGCTGCAATTGGGAATCTGTGCCTTGCCTTTTATTTTTAGCAGATGGGCCACTTGGGAGGTCTCTTCTCCCCTCTCCCTTCCTGCAAATCTCCGATATTTCCTCCAGATTCCACAATACACTTGCCAGTGGTCTCAAATCAAAAGGCTTAATTTAATTATGAAAGCTGAAGTGCTAGGTACTAAGTACTGGAATGTTTTGAAATAATTCAGCGAAATAGCTGCCTCTTTATTATTGTCAGCCACACTGACACTGAGGTACTCAGTTCAACAGTGATAATGTCTTCAATTACTAGTGCAGTAAACCAAGCACTAAAAGCCCGATGTATTTTACCTCTTTCTGCTGCCTGCAGTATCACAGACCCCTCTCTCAGGCCTGATATAGGAGCGATTTGTAACACATTTCTTGATTTAACATTCCAGCATGCTTCACTCCTGCAGGCCACTCTCTGAAGTGAATTTCACTCAAGTGAATTTTTTTTTAATCACAGATATTGCAAACCTTGCCGCTGATTTTTCCTACCAAATAAATTACAGTAACTGTTCCACCTCTGACTGTCAGGCTTCTTTCTAAAAGGGTATCATCTACCCTTACTGCATTAAATAATCTGTAATAGCTACAGATAACTGTTATTTTCTTATCTTAACCTAATGATCCTGCCTCAGGTGGCAAAAATATGGGAACCTAAAAGCATCTTCCATTTAATAATCTCTTTTTAATGTACATCGTTGACAGAATGTCACACAAAAATTGGGCTAGCACTATTACTGAGAGCACTTACGTGGCCGTTCATATTAAAATGAATGGAAGAGGGGCTGGAATGGAAGAGTCTATTTGAATCTTAGAATGAAAGTTTTACAAAGAAATGTTCTCCTTAATGTCTGACACTCATAATAGGCCAACCTAGAATCTAGGAATTATTAGCTTACTATTTTAGTACTTGTACCAGTAAGAACTGCTTACATTAGCTTCCAAGTGAAATGAGGTTAGATGCCCTGAACTGGAGTGTCGACTGGCAGCAGAACCCAGTTATGTATGTGCCCTGTGTTCTCCTCAGCCACCTTCCCTTTCACAAGGCATGAAGAGGAGATGGACTGCCCTGGATTTAAAAACATCAGAGAGGATTTTCTTGCCACCTTCTCCCAAATCTTAAAACGACTGCTGTTGCTCTTGTTAGCAAAAGATTACCAAAGTCCACATACAGAAATAGCAAGGTATTTGTAGAAAACAGCAAGTGCTGAGCCCTCCCAGTGCTTGGAGAGCAGAGCAGAGCAGGCAGCCTGCTGGCTGAACTGAGTCTCCAATCTCACTGGAAAATGGGCCACTTACTGCAGGTCACCCTGTGCCCTGTCTGCATGCTGACCTATAAAACAAGCATGGCAAATAACGCCCTGGTTCATTTTCTTAGATCTTGCACTTCATTGGTAAAGACATTATGAATGTTCAGATTATTCAGAACTGCAGGTCTATTCAAATGGCCCTCAGAGGGTCAATCCTTGCAGTATACGTCTTACTATTTAACTATCTTGCATTGTACTGTCACAATAAACTGTTTACAGTCTCTTTGCTGATTCCAGTGTTTCAGACTTGGACACTGAAAAGCAGCAGCAGAATTTTGTTAAACCATCTAGAGAAGTCAAGAGCTCACATTAACCCCATATCCCATGGAGACTTACACACATGCTTAACTTTATGCAGTGTTGAACATTGTCTTTGAAATCAGAGGGTCATCTACAATGCCTGAAATGTAACAAACACGCAAGGTGTATTTTTCCAGAATCCTACCCCTATAAAACCTGTGTAATTGGGTAAAACATGTCCTGTGCTTTTAAAAAGAAAAATAACATGAAAATAACTTAAGTGAACTTTAGCCTCTCACAGCTACTACATATTCTGTCTCAAATTAGTGGTGAACTGCTGAGACCTGTCAAGTCACAAGGGTCAGGCTGTCTCTTTTCCAATGACTGGGTCACACGAAGAGATGAAACACATTAGATACTCTCCTCATGTTACTCTCCCAAGGGTGCAGCAGCCACATTACTCATTCATAACTGAGTGCATTTCACAGATGGGAAGAAGCTGGTTTACACCACAAACATGTTTTACTAGACCCACTTTGTCTGGTTTAATTTCTGTGCTAATGTCACTTAGCTCCCAAAAATGAGACTGTTAGCCTGAAAGTATCTCTCTACACATCTGTCATAAAAAGCAGAAGATGCCATCCCAGTAAAAAAGCCTAAAGATAACAGACAAAAAGAACTGTTCTGGTTTAAGGTGAGATTATTTTGAATACAAAAATAAGGAAGTGATTAGCTAATTATGATCAGTGGGAAAGACAGCTACAAATTGACATACATCAAGACTTACTGTCTCTAAACCACAATATGCAAAAAAAAGTAACTTCCTTAGATTCAGAGATACAGGAGCATCCTTCAAAATTGTATTCATTTCCATGTGGATCTTTCCGAAATTAAATGCCAAGGACTTACATGTTTGTAGTATATGATATCTCAGAGTAGATTAAGTCAGTGTATCATTCTCAAGCCTATTCTTATTTATTTCAGTGATGCTGCATCAAACTTCAAAATAAAAGGTATGGTACAAAACTTGTATTATACCATCTTGTTGCTTTCATGCCATGCAGAAAAATTGAGTGAAATACTTTTGAAATCAGTAAGGAACATGCTATTTATTTCTGTAGGATCTTATTTTTAAATCTGGTGGCTGGAAAAGACATCTACATGATTAGTCTATTAGAGTGTATTAGTCATTGCTCCTTAGTCACACTGGGCAATTGGAAAAATTAGTATTTAATTTAAAATAAGTATCTAAATGTATAAAGCAGATCAGTGAATAGACCCAAAATCTCAGGATGAGTGCCCAAACTCTTTAAACTCTTCAGTGCTGTAATTTGGATTTCTGAATGAGGTTAAAAACATGAATTGTCTGCAAGCAGGTAGTTGCTGAAAAAGTCACCCTGAGTAATTTTTTTTTTTCCTTTTTATGTTCAAGTATTCATGATATATATCATTCACAAGTGAGATTCACAGCTGGGACAAGAGCCAGCACACACCCAAAACTCTTTTCAGTGGTGCAAAAGCCTTGATGCCATAAGGGCTGAATTCCACACAGGAAACCTGTCAGAGCCAGCATGACACCCAGAGCCAGGCAGGGACAGCTGGGTGCCTCCAGGCAAGCAGAGCAGCTGGGGTCTTGCACCAGAGAACTCTTAAGACAAGTGTGGCAGTATGGCCACACCTAACGAAGCACAGGAAGATCCCATGGGACTAAGATGTAGTACAGATAATTAGCACATATTAAAGTTTTATTCAGATTTTAGTTTCATGTGTAGAGTTTGCTGTGATGTGCAGCCAAGAAATGGATCAAGCCACTTGTCCACTTACAGAGAGCTGGAACTGCTCTGGAGGCAATTTCAGACCAAAGGCTGAACACTGTTTTATTCTTTTTAGCTCCTTAACAGGTTGGTGGCAGTCAAAAGCTACAAGTCTTTTCCAAGACACAGCAGAGTAATTCCTCCAGACAGCTACAGTTACAGTCTGTGTTTCTGAAATACATACTTTACAGTTGTCCCTATTCCCAAAGTGGATGTAGCAGCTTTTCCACTAGGAAAAATACCATCAGCATTCTGCTTTATCACGTATACAGTGACATTCATAGGTTGTCTTTGCTTTTTATTTACTTCTTGGATAAAATACTAGAAGTATGTATGTGTTGAAGCAAGTCTTCTCCACACCAAGCTGGGCAATATAAGCAGTAATGGAAGATGCTGTATAAGAAATGCAAACTTGTGTATTCTTTTTTCTAAGAGCTTGAATTTAAATACATATTGAGGAAATAAAAGTACGTTTAAAAAAATTGAGAGATTTGACATATAATGAAGTATATGATCATGAGATAGCAAGGAAAATATCTGTTTTTTCTATGCAAATGTAAGCATGATAGGGAAATTTCATTACTGATACTTAGGGAGAATGAAATACAACTATAATTAAAAAATATCAATAACAAAATAATCTAGGGATGACTCTAGAATGATTCTAGGAGATACGTTGCTTTTATTTGTTCCTTTATGAAATAAGCATAAAAATATCAACCATTGCAATCTGACTATACTTGGTTGAGTCCTATAGATATTTTGACAGATCCTCAAATGAATAATTTTTGAAGACTATGTCTCCATGTTCTCATTTTATTTTTTAAATTAATCCATGCTTAAAGCTAGTACTCCTTTGTATCGTACCTAAGATTACAGTCTTACAAAATTATATTAAGTATCTTTTGAAATAAGCATGGGAATGTTGTTGTTATTATTATTATGCTTTAAATAGTGATTTAGAGGTTAGATTTCCTCTAGAGGAAAGCAGCCTGCCTACTACTGTCCTTACCAACAAAACCATGGGAGGCACATATTCTCTGTATTGCCTTTAATTGTTTTACATGTCTCTTTATAGCTGTACAATTGTTTTAGGCTGTTAGTATTTTAAAGCTTAAGATTAATGAAAAACAGGATATTTCACTACAAGTCACCATAAAAGTGATAAACTAATATTTTATAATTATATTAGTCACAAATTGCTAGGCAGTTCTTCTCACTGTTTTTCAGCCTTTCCACAAAACAGATGTGGAAGCAACAACCAGAATCTTACAAGCCTGTGGGAGAAAGAATGCTTTTATTTCTGGAAAAATAAACCCTAATTTATTTGGGGTAAGAATTGCAAAATGGCTTTTACAGCATGATTTATCTTGTTTGTTAATTGTTTTAACGTTTCAGTCTAGAAGGGCTGAGGGTATTGTTCTGCTTCTAGGAGGAGGCTCATAATCGTTGCCAGCTACAAAAAGAAAGAAGAAAAAAACAAAAGGAAGATCAGGCATGCAGAGGTATGTTTTAATACCTGTCAAGTATTCTATAGCTGCAGGTTTAATTAAAACCAAAAACCTGCTTATTTAAAACAAGGGTTTACAACTCAACTGTAACTTCTAGGAAATGGTGAAACTAACATTTTTCCAAGCCACAAAAATATGTAGTGGTTCATAATACTTGTAGAATAGGTAAAAAAAAATGGGAAGGGTTTAATTTTTGGAAAGTTCCATGAAAATAATTGTTTAGATCAACTGTAACAACATGGGCTTTAAAATATTTTTGAATGTTTTAGTTTTAAACATTTTTATAGAGTGAAAAAAATTTATCCTTCAATCAAATATTTAAAACTTCAATGAGCATTTAATATGGAGAATGCTGATACAAGATGTTTCAACTAGTATTCAACTTGAAAAATTATAATCTGGCCAAATCCATTATTTTCTAGAAAATTTATGTCAATACCTCTGTGTTTTGCATCATTGAGCTACAGGGTTCTGATGTTTCAAGCTCAAAACCCTGCGAGGTAATGCCATGGAAGACAGTGCCCTGATGTGAAAGTTGTTAAGTATCAAACATACTTGTTAAAAAAAGTGGTGCTGTTTTGTTTCAAGCCAGATGTCAGTTATCAAGCTTGTGTTTAACATTGCACATGTCCTTCTAGATTTAAAGTGCCTCCTCTGTGGGTGTGTCTGGGTGAACCTCAGGTTCAGATCAGAAAGGCTCTTTGGGTGCCAATCTAGTTGCCTGTGCTGACTGGGCATGAGTTTGTGTACTGATGTATACAGTGTCAAATGCACTGACTGGGCTCCTCTAGGGTAACACAAACCTGAAGCAGCATTCTAGGACTGCACACAAGGCACTCCAGCTGCAAGCAGGCATTCAAGCCATGGGGCAAGGCCAGAGTCAGTCCAAAAATCCTCAGAATGATTGTACTGTGAGGTCCTCAGCCCCCAGTGCTGCTGGTTGTTGACACTTGCTAATATAGACAGAGTTTCTATGCCCAGAGATAAGGTGGACTGACTTTAAATATTTTCCTAAGAGACTGCTTGAAGCAAGTTAAAAAAGTACTACTGACAGCTGGCTATTTTCTGCAAGAGGTACAATATGAAACTAGATAACCACCATTTCCTATGTTCTGAAAATGAAGATTTCTCTTTTACACTACTGAAAAATACAACTTAAACCATTATCAAACCAAGTCTTCCCTGATCCATTACTTCTCTGTTGAGGAATAAGAGTTGGCTGGATTTTAGTAGGGCTTATCACTTACCAGCCTGTCCCCAATGGTAACTGCAGTCAGGGGATATTAACAACCCAACCTGAGACAGCATAAAAACTTTTATATCTCCTACCAAGATATAAAGTTAAGTTACTTACTATCACCCCTGGGGTTTCACGCCGGCATAAAAACCAGCAGCCTATAAAGATACAGGGAACCACCTCTAACAATAAAGCTACTTAAAATCTGGATTCAGGTATTGTCACAGAACTGTTTCAAGAACCAATAAACCAAAAAGATGAAATAAAACCTAATATGACCAAAGCCTGGCCATCACCTCAGTGTCTGGAACAGATCTTAGCAATGACTTGCTTCTACAGCAAGCACGGGCTGTCTCAAAAGGTGCATGGCCGAGGCATCCTGAATTGAGGCTTCATTTTCCCTCCATGACACAGACTGCTGAGCAATTGCTGTGCTGCCTCAGAATGATGGACACAGATTAATTACAGCAGTGATACCTCATCAAGGAAATGTCGTGCCAGTTTGCTCTTGTCGTTTCAGCTCTGACTTTGTAAGTGATGACAAGATAATTTAAACAGTCACAAAGCTTAGAGTAATACATATTTTTATCAGTCACTCACTGTCCTGTTGGTAATTTATGCTCATGAGAAAGACATCCTGGAATATTAGAAATCACAGCATTTTGGGAACAATACCAAGTGAAACCAGGCTTCTGGGCTGTAACTGCAATACCATGTGCCACTACTCCACTGCTTCTTTAGCAATCTGGGTCCTTAGGAAGGCAATTACAACTGCTCACTCCATCAGTGTGAAAAGCAAAGGGCTTTTCCCCGGGTGCTGCTGTCCCCGCCACACCAGCAGCTGTCGCTGTGGCACAGCACAGACACCCCGCTCTGCCTCCACCGCTCCTGTGGGGCTGCCCCCGCCAACCCACCCTGGGCACAACCTGCTTTGCCCCAGGGGAAAGAACTCTTTGGTGCTTGGCACTGGAGGGAATAACACGGACATTTCTTCACCCCTCTAAAGCTCCAGAAAACATAACAGTCACCTTGCTGTTTCACTGCTCCACTTGCAGGTAGCAGGAGGTGCTTCCCACCTCTACCTGCAGCCACAAGCAAAGTCAGAAGAGGTTTACACGGGTAAGCTGACATAAGGGTTAGGACAGCTCAGTCACACCAACACAACAGTCCATCATTTCAAATCAGCACATAGCTAACAAAGCAGAGCTCAAACCACAAAGACCACTGAGCTGGTGCCCAGCAGGGTGAGATCACTAACTGGCAGATGCCAAAGGCACCTGAGTAGTGTTTGAGCAGTAATACCAAGAGACTGGGCAGAACCTTTTCTCCTTGTCCAGCTGCCAAACTTCACACAGATTTCTGGCATCAAAATGAGTCCCATGTCCCCTCAGGTCACGTATACTACAGGATAGACCTGCAGAGGCTAAAGTTTGTCTTAAATTCATAGCTTTCAAATTGTGATACCTGATGCTAGGTTTGGAATGATAGCTTCATCTTCTACAGGTATTGTGAACCTGCATCTACTACAGAGCAACCAGAACACACAGCACTCAACTGCACTGAAGACTCAAGATACTTTCATTCAGGTAAATCCAGAAGATCCTCCTTTTAAAAAATGTTTAACTGAAATTAAAATGTTTGTGTGAAAATGCTAAGCTTCGGGCAAAATCTACAGTGTCTTCTGTGGTCTGAGAAGTTATGTGGAAAGAAAATTTATTTTACTCGGTGATAACTTCAGTAAATAATTTCCCACAAATAAAGTTTGGGCTTTGTGGCTATCTAATAATTATTAGACACAACATATGCATCCAATATGTATTTTTTAAAAATCAGTATTTTAAATTATTGTTAAACTATTATATCCACTTACATGATAGCAACTATTCAAAAGTATCATGATGTTCCCCTGAAATAGGAAAATAACTAAACAAGCCCTTCTTAAAATGACTGTATCTTTAAGAGCCCAGAAATAATAACAACTAGTGAGTCAGCTTACAACCCTTATTTAATTTCAACTGCTCAGGAAGATGATATTTAAGCAAAAAAGAATACTTTCAACAGTCAGTCTTTGCTCCTGATTGTTATGTTAAAGCATATTCCTATTGAGAATCAGTGCTGGAAACTAAGGATTGTGTAGTGTCAGGACCCAAATCATGACCTACAGAATACATCAGCAGAATAGACAGAAAGTGAAAACTTCAGTAAAGACATTAAGAAGAACAGTACTGGGATGAAGTTTTGAGAGGTGCTTTGCTCAATATATAAATAATTTGCCTAAGAAGGTAGTCTATTAATTCCTAGTCCTACAGAAGATGCAGACAGTTCTGCTGAACTCATAGCTGCAGGGGACTCTTAAGTCATGGCTCATTACTAAGGGAAAAAAAAAATGCTTCCATGAACTTTAGCATTCACACTGTACATTGTCAAACATGGAATAAGTAATTTACTAAAGATAGCCTTAGCCTCTTGGGACATACAGATGCTTCCCAAGTTCCTCTGCCTTGGTGTGGCATGTCCCAGCCACCACTCTACTGCACATAAAACATTTGTGCCTTGCAGAAACAAGCTAGAAAGCAAGTTGGTTTCCTCTCGGGTTTTCTGAAGTCCCCAGTGTCCTGAAGCAAAAAATGGACTTGGACAAATAAACTGATTGCTCTAAAGATAAGATTCACGCTTTAATTCAATAAGCAAAGGTTAGAGAATGTTTGCAGCTACTATTTTTGTCTCTAAATTAGAACACCAGCCCTTTTGTGAAGAATCAGAAACATCTGTGCAAATAAACATTAGCAGAACAAAACTATTTCTCCCCCCAAATTGTCTCCTTGCACAACATTCTGTGGTTTTTTGCAGATGTAGGAACACCTTCTCTGTGTGCACACACTCTGGTCAGTCACTCTACGTCTGGTCAATGGAGGTGTCACTCCTGAGCTGAAGTAGTATAGAGATGCCACCCCAAGATGCATTACTGAAGGAAAAAATGGTATTTGAGGGGATCACACTTGCTACTCACACTGTGCACACCCAAAGCCTTCCAGATGGCAAAACTGAGCAATCCCACGCCACACCACGCGTAGAGAGAGCCCCATCCTAGGGCTCGTAAGGCCAGTGATGAACCACTCTCTGGTAATGCAGCTGTGGCTGTAATTCCCTAGAACAAAAAATAGAGTCATCATGACAAAGTAAACAGTGGTTGGAAAACAAACCCCCAAAGCTAAAAAAAACTTTCTCCTGACTTGCCAACTGTGTTAGTGTGGTCGCA
>JAOEGS010018788.1:17528-46347 GCA_025447755.1 Corythornis vintsioides
TGGGGAGCGGGGGGAGCTGCGTCCTCCGCTCCGCCAGCGGCCAGTCCGGCAGCTCTCCGCTATGGGGCCGGGGTCTCCCCTCGTCTCAGCTGCCCTGGCTGGGATCCTGCCCGGGAGCGCTGCTCGTTTTGCTACGGAAGCTTTAAGGAGTCCGCAGCCTGTCACCCGTACGGGACATCTCTTTCCCAGCGGCTGCTGCCCTCCCCAGGACATCCTTGCAGGCAGGGCTGGGTGCGGATCCCGGCCGCCGCCGCTCGCAGCCGCACAAGGCTGAGCTCCCTCAACCTATCACCTCTACCATCTCGCTGTGCGACCCCGCCGCAGTGCGAAGGAGTGATGGGGAAGCCGCCTTCGCGGAGCGGACCCACCCTCCTCGGGACAGCCGGATCCCGCCCAGGAGGGCTGGGGCAGCCCGCGCCGTGCCTTATAGCGTCGTGTTGGGGGTGGCTGAAGGGCGGTGGGTGCTGGTGCCGCTAGAGGGGATAAAAATTGCGGGCGACGGTGTAAGGGATTCCTCACGGCATCCAGAGGCTTTGGCCAAAGTCATCACCAGTCGCCTCGGTTTCTCCCCAGGGACGGAAGAGTGGGGCCTCCCTCGGGCTACGGCAAGAGGGCGACGGAGACGCCTTGCTCCAGGACGCCTGCCGCCCACCCCGCCGCACGGCTGGCCGGGGCAAGCGGCACTGCCAGGGGCGGCCACGGTGCTCCCGCCGGTCCCCCCGAGCCCACTGCTGCTGGTCCCGACCCGTGCGGCAAAGGAGGGGAGAAGTGAGAGAGACTTTCTGCACCTCTGATTAAGAAGAGCTCGTCCTGAGACGCCGCAGAGCTCCCGCTCCCCAGAGGCAGCCCGCGCCCGGGATCCAGCGGAGCCGCCGCTGCTGCCCCGTCCTGGGCGACCCCACCGGCAACCACCCCCATGTCCTAGGACACGGGAGGAGGAGGAGTAAGCGGCGACAGCTCAGAACCACGACCCGGAAGGAAACGGAGCTGCGCCGGGATACGCAGCCGCCCTTCTTCCTGCCGAGCCGCGCGGTGGGGCGGGGGGAATCTGCCACCCCCAGGGCCTTGCCCGGCAGCTCTCGCACCGCGCTGTGGCCGAAGGAGGGCGGGGCGAGACGGGGCGCTGGGGCGCTTGCCCGAGGCGTGCTTCAGCCCGTGACGAGCAAAGCCGTGGTTCTGCGGTCGGTCCGGGTGGTGCCTTGGAGCGTTCGGCGGCAGCCAGCGCGGTGCCCGGGGCTGAGCGGTGCCCCTGCCCCGGTGCAGCACGCCCGGGTGCGCTGGAGGATTTTCTTCGGCCGCGGTCGTCTCCGTGTGCCGCTGCCCGCCGGCCCCTGAGCTACCGCCGTCGCTGGAGGCGCCTTCGGTGCCCCGCAAAGCACGCAGAGGGAGTATTGGCAGAGCCCCTTTTGTTTTCAAAGCCCCTTTCAAATTATGGCTTTTGTAGCGGGCTTATAAGGAGCTTTTTAAGTCTGGGACAGGTTACGCATGGATTTTACTAATATGGGAGAAAATCTTAATGCCCGTGAATTTTACTAAGCCGTGGCTTGTTCAATTGTGTTGCTCTAAAGAGCATATTTTTGTTAAAAATTCTCATTCTTCTAAGTTACATAAATAGTCCTTCGTATATAACCATATTCTGTCTGAATGGAATCTTGAAGTATACTACGAGAACCATAAGTTTCTGTTTTATTTCACGTCTGTGCCACAGTAATTCTCAGTTGTTGGTTTTCTATAGGTTGAACGTGACCTTTTACCCAAATGGTACATGAACTTAACTAGGATTCATTACAGGCAGGTAGAGTATATTTTTATTCATAGCAGTCAGTTTGTTAACAGTAAGCAAAGAATGTAAATAAATCCAAAATAAGTGTTTCTCATAAAATAATGTATAGTCTATATCTTAAGTGTCTAATTATAGGGGCTTGGGTTGCTAGGCAAAAAACCCAGTATTTTGGGAAACTTCCTGTTCACAGTACTTCTGAAAAACAATTCAAAGCTGTTTACTAATAGCCCATATACTGCATCAGTTAAGATTTTACACAGTTAGGAAGCAGTTATTGCAAAAGAAGTAGGCATTGTTTCTTCTGTATAGCTGAACCACCATCACTAACTCCATTTTTCTAACCTTGACAGTACCTAAATGACTTCTAGTCACCCCAAAATCCTGTGTGTACAGGATTTTGTGTAAACAGCATTAGGCATTGCCACAAATAATAATAATCCCTCCTGGAAAAGCTTAGAAAGGGTGGTCTTGGAAAAGTGGTACAATGACAATATTAAAAGAGGAAATTACTTTTTATTTTGTCTTAATGCTTTAGTGTATATGATTATGTAAATATTTTGATATTTTTAGCATGCTTAAAACTAAAGCAGCAGCGTTTTGAGTGTAAATTGTGTCAAGATTCCCATTGCATCTGCTAGAAGAATCCTTGAACTGTGAGAAATAATAATCTATTTTTTATGTCTGTGATGACAAAATCTGAGGTTTTCTTCTCAGGATAGTTATTTTGAGTTCACATCAATCAAGAGAGCACTTTCTTTCAAATCTTTTCTATCACTAGGAAAAAAAGAGAAAAGGTATAATGATATTTAATCTTGGTTTGAACAATGCTGAGAATTTATGAGATTCAGACAAGATCTGTCTCTATAGATCATTCTCAGAGACTTAAAGTAGGGCATAAACCCCAGGAAATCCTCCGTCTTACTGAATAACTTAAAATTCTTAAGTGTTGTAAACTGAATTGACCATCTAAAAGAAGGACAAAGCAGAGATGTTCAGCAGAATTCTGTTAATTTAGGATACAATATTAATCTCAATATATAATGAATATAATAAAAGGCTCACTCTCCATTTATGTATACTTGACCAAAGAGCCTTGCATTTTCTGCCATCATTCCTTTTCTGTTCCTGTCACAATACACCTACAAGTTGATCTCTATATTCCTACTCCAAATTAACCAGTTACCTTTTTATAAAATTCAGTTACATTTTTCTAAAAGTGGACACATTTTTGTTTGAAAGACAGATTTTAATTGTTCTAGTATCAAATATCCAAATCTTCATAAAATGAGGGCATGAAAATATACATGCAATTAAGTAGGTTATAGAGGTGATATTAGTGTTGAAAAATACATTACTTTTACTCTTTTTCATTTGACAACAGGTCTGAGTTCTTGCAGCTTTGAATTTGGACAAAGCAACAGTAATTTCCTGACTAGATTCAGGCCCTGTGCAGCTGTTTACTCTCTGTTGAGGTCTGCAATAGCCAGCATGCCCTGGGTTTGTGGATGATGGGCTTCCTTCTGTGGTTGTCCTGTTTTATTACCAAAAAAAAAAAAAAATTAAAATGTGGTGAGCCAAAAGCAGACAGGGAGAGGGAAGCAAAGTTTTCAGCTTCAAAGTATGTGTTGCTCTCCACCAATGATTCTGAAGTCACAGGTAGGATTTCTACATCAACATTTCTAATGAAATTACTCTTGTAGCAGAAATGAATGGTGTTATCTGGATGAAGTACTTCTGATTTCACATCTAGAATATTTGTAAGAGCATCGATTTTGTACCAGAATTTCAGTCAGCAAGACAAATTATCTTAAAAAAAACCCTGACTTCTAATTGAATCTAGCAGCTTTATCACAGGTTTCTGCAGTGAAGATGTTCAGCAATGATAGAATGATGCAAATATTGCATAGTAAAATAACACTGAACTATGCAACTGGCATTATCTCCTAATTCTGTGAGCATAGGGGATTTGCAGTCTAAATGACAGGGATTCATAGAATTAACTGTCACACTAACAGTAAAACATTAACTGTTTTCTTCCTTGTCCTGTCAGGATAACGATTTTAGACTGAAACAGCGTAGATTCACATTAGATATAAGAAGAAGTTTTTCACTGTGAGGGTGGTGAGGCACTGGAACAGCCTGCCCAGAGAGCCTGTGGATCTTCCAACACTGGAAGTGTTCAAGGTCAGGTTGGATGGGTCTCTGAGCAACATGATCTAGTGGAAGGTGTCCCTGCCCATGGTGGAGGGGTTTGGAACTAGATGATCTTTAAGATTCATTCCAGTCTAAACCATTCTATGGTCCTGTATTATCACCATCTGAGGATTTTTGCAATAGATAAACTATTAAGATAATAGTTTAATACAGTAAAGCTCATTAGCAGCTCTAGGGAAGGGAAGTGAGTTGGGTGAGGAAGGTGCAGGTCATTGAGGTTTCAAATAGAAGGATGTGTGAAAGTTTTAAGAAAAATTACTTGACATGCAATCTGTCTGTGCTCTGTAAAAATCTAATTATTTTCCGTGTACCTTGCATTTCTTTCTTATTAGTGAGAGCTGCAATCAATAAACATGCACATGTAGAGGACCCAGATGAAGGTGTGAGACAACATTTCAAGGATTACAGATAATCATTGCAAGATGACCAGTAGCTTCATGGCCTAATACATGTAGCTGATATGATAGGTGTTGACAGTAGCACTTTCCACCAGGCCTAATTAGACATTTAAGTTTCTAAAGCAACTGTCCATGACTCCAACAGGGTGTTTTTGAAGGGCAGAAAGTAGGAGACAGATGGCCCCTTTCTATCAGAAAACATTGGGAATTTTGTGTTAATTGTGTATGTAGAAGACTGTCTCTGAGATTTTCTGCATACAGGCCCTCTTGTGTGTGCAGTACATCAGTGCTTACTGTATATATCAAAATTTGGCACTACTGTATCTCTCTACACATCACATTAATCCATCCATCTGTCACCATGGGAACAAGGCTCCCTATTGATGACTGAAGAAGAGCTGAAACATTAATACTAAATGTATATGTTTAAAAAAATAAGTAAGCCTACTTGGTGTAGTGCCACTGGAACACAAATGGACAGGCTAATTAGTATTTTCTATGCACTATTTTTTTTCATGGCTATAGATGTGAAATAATCACTATTGCTAAAATTATTCTTACATCTGATCTTTGCTTCTTCACATCTTTGTTGCGTGCTCTGCTGAACTCAGTATTAAAAAATGGGCTTTTTTCCAGAAGTTTACATGTTCCATGGTATATATTTTTCCCAGAGGGTGTAAAGATGAAATGAATGTCTTAAAGATGCTGAGTACAAAGCAGATCAGAAATGTTGTTGGATATTTTACTGCACATGTTCTCTCTCTCTGTCTCACTTCCATGCTTGTAAAATTGCCAAACTAAAATCAGCAAAGTGCACACATTCATTAATGATCACTGCCTAAATAAGAGCTGTTAGTTAGTTGGACCTGAGATTTTTTGAGAAGCAAAATGTTGTGGAAACTGCTATGAATTAGTGAGGTTCCTAAGTCTTTCTTGGACAATTAATTTCCTTCTATTTTTTTTTTATTACACTGGCGCCACACAAGCCATTAATGAGAGACATGAGTCTATAATTCTATTAGGCTATAAAAGAGGTCTTTGGTTTTAGAGCAGAACTAAAACTTAAAACTAACACTGCTGACATCTTATCTTCTGTGTTCATTGGATGGTACTTTTTTTTTTTCTTTAGAGAAATGCTGCATGTTTTCTTGACCCTTTGCAGAGTTTCTTTTCCAAGCCTCTTTGTTTTGCTCACAAGATTAACACTAATAATAGGTACAAAATGGACAAAAAGAGGGATCAGAGAAAAAAATGGGAATACCTCGGAATGCTTTGCTGCAGTCACTGAGCTGAAGGTATGTTTATCCTTTTTTTATGTCAGAATGTACAACTTTGCAGTATCTGGTTTAAACTATGCCCTTGATCTTATTATAAGCCCTTGGGTCAGGAGGTAGCTCAGAAGGGTATTTTATTGGCCCTGTGGAAAGCTGGATGGTTGAAGTCAACCCTCTGCCCGTTTGTGCACAGAGGGGTGGAGCCTGTACATGTGCATATATGTTGGACATATGTATAACAGGCAGATTTTAGTAAATCTGATGTCCTAGTGGGCAGATATGTGTAGTTTGCCCTGTTACAGGGTCTGTGAACACCTGGAGGACCTGGAAGGTCAGATGAACATGCTTGGTAAAACAGAGAGGCAGAGATGCTACCAACTAGCATATGGTTTCTGATTCATGACTGACAGTTAAAATGCTCTCAGCTCAGGAGGAGGCTAGAGGAACTTGCAGATGTGGAGGAAATCAACCAACAAAACAACCAAACAATCCCCCTTCTTCCCTGCTTTCTTCCCTCTTCAGGTGAACAGAGGTGATCCCTTGAACTGAGAGAAAAGAGTATGTGTGTGATACAAAGCAGAAGGGCAAGAAAGGATTAACAACTGAAGAGAGTCTTCCTAGTTTTGTCTGACAAAAAAAAAAAAACCCAACACATTAATTCTGAACTTCATAGTTCAGGGTTGTAGGATGTGTTGCCCTGTGTGGACAAAGACAGGACTATGTGATCTGACAGCAAATGCATCTGGAGATATAAAAGTGGCACTTGGCCATGCAGATGAGGACCATCTAAGATGTACATTGTGATCTAATCTGTCTTTGTTCCAAGCAGTATGTCACCTCCACCACTGGATCCAGCAGGCCTTCCGAGATGGTGGCAGCCACAAACAGTTCCTCAGTGAGCTAAGTGAGTGTTCCTCTAGTGAGCTAAGGTTTGTAAGATTTTTAAGGAGATGTTGATCAATACAATTCATTCGGCTTTCCCAGATGGTGAAATAACAATCTAGTATGTTTCCCCAATACAATGAATTTCAGACAGTGTGTGACATAATCTTATGCTGCAATCAAATGGTATTCCTAGGGATAGCAGGAACTTTGCCTTTTACTTAGAAAATTATATGTTTTAGTAAATTTTTAATTAAAATGCAAAGGATTGTTTTTAAAAATCAAAATGTAAAAGCCTTACCTATTAAGAATTATTATTCCAGTTCTAAATATTGAAGAATATCTTAAGAAAAAAAAAAGAGTATCCTTATTTGCATGACTTTTAGACATTTCTGTTTGTTTGTTTGTTTGTTTTAATTTCAATTTGGCAAGATCTGGACAGAATCTTCTTGAACTTTCCTGGTTGTAAAACATGTTATTGTAATAAAAATGTGGTTCTAATTCTTACCTAGAATAAGAGAGTTACTTCCATGCCAGTTGTATTTCTGTCTTCAAACTATGTAGTACTTACGTTCTCTCCAGATGGGAGAAATGTCAGTATCTACAGATACTGTGCTTCTGCACTCCCCATCTGTTTGGCTGCTGTTCATATATGGTGGAGAGTGTTCAGCTCTGTTTCAGTTCTCAACCACTCAACAGAGATGGTATTTCATGATCAAAGATTTTATTCAGACACCACCATTTTGGACCAGCTAGGATTCTTGCTGCAGCATTGCTGTGTTTCTAGCTGTCTAACATTTATGTCCTCTCCTAAAGTTCCATTTCACCCTTGTGCTGTGTGAATTGCACTCTGTAGGCATATGGAAGTATCTTGGGTGAGTTTCAGGTAAATGTTAAACCTGAGAGCTGCTGAGGGTATCTGTTAGGGTGGACTCCAGGATCTATGTAGTATGTTCCCACCTAGAAGAGAAGCCTCTGCTTTCCCAGTATCTCCCAATACTGCAAATGGCAAGTTCCAGCCATGTGCCTTTTTTCAAAGAAATCTAGAACTGAAGATGTTCCTTCTTTTCTCCTCCCTGACTTTGCAGTGAAATGAAAAGCTCTGGGCCACACCAGGGGTTCAAACAACCATTGGTTAGCACATCCTTACATTGCTGCTGCTGCTGCAAAAAAAAAAAATCTCTTTTCTGTGCTTGGTGCCAAAGCCACTAGGAATCCCAGAATCACCCTCTTCTGTTTTGCTTTCTCTATTGAAACTGAGGAAGATGTCTGCATGCAGCAGCACAAGGCTCTTGATCTGCTTGCTGCCCAGAGCAGGCTCACAGGCTGTGATAGACACATGCTGTTAAGAAGACAGTGGATCCTGGTGGAGATGGGAGGTGCACCAGCATCCCACCCACTAGCTGGGTCAGTGTTTTATTACTGGAATGACAGGTACTTCAAAAGCTGTTCAGGTACTTTCTGACTTTCACTCCTTTTAAAACCTCATCCAAAGAGGCTCCACATACCCTGTCAGCCCATCAAGTAACAGAACCAGCCTGAGCAACTTCCAGCCTGAGCATCCCTCAGGTACCTGGAATCCCATGGTACCTGGAATCCAGTGTTTCTCCATTGAAGTGCTTTGCTTTGCATAGCAACACTAGATAAAGCCTCAACATGTAAGCACATTGTTTTATTTAATTTGAAGGGTTGTGTATAGCAAATGCTTCTACTTAAGAAAAATTTTTTTACATACTGAGCTACATGTATTTTACAACATGTTTTAATGTTTTCTGTTTGTTGTCTATTTTGAGTAAGGGCTTGAAAGTACTTCCTTCCCTCCCTCATGTCAGCTCCACAGCTGGCCTCCTGGAGAGGTGGGTGGTAAGGAATGTGGGCTGCAGCTGTCCAGAGAGGATATGGGGAAGGCAGCAAAGCAGGGAGGTATTGTCAGTCTGCCTGAGAGAGCTTGGGTTTTGTTCTTGTCTCAGCCTTTCACAGCATAGGCATGACCACTGACTTTTACAAAGAGCCTGCCAACTTCTCTGAGACAAGGGGAGTAGATAAGCTTATGAGTTGTTAAGGAGATGGAGAGTTGTATATGTTGAGTAGGTTGGTGGAGAGAAGAGCTTTGTTTTTCATTACTTTGGAAGGAGGTGGGGAAAGGAAGTGGGGGGACTGGGGTGTTTTCAGCTCTTTTTGTACAAAGAGGAAGCTTGCTTTTGTCCTCTTGAGGAGGTGCAGGGGAAGGAAGGAAATCAGGGGGTTTTTTTGGTGATGTATGGAAAGAAAAATTCAGTCCTGTGAGCACTGGTTTGAATGAACATTGATTAAAGTAGTGCCTTTCTGGCCCTATGGACCCGTGTGCTGCTTCTGGGGCTCTGCTCTTTCTAACACACATTTGCCTGCCATCGCAGGACTTGGGATTGCTTGGAGGCAGCAGCTGTGCTGAGATGGTTATAGGTAGACTGAAAGACATAATCTTACAGGGCTAATACATGTTGAAGCATTCACCAAACCCCTCAAAGAGATGGTACAAGATGCATCAGGTCAAAGGGATTCTCATGGGTCATGGGAAACTGTCATCCCCTGCATCCCAGCAGGTGATCAGCAAGCTGAGTGCATAGTGCCTCCCAGCACTGCATGTGTGCAGCTTGGCTGGGTGTGGACACTTCATGATAAAAACCCTGCAATGCCTGATTTAAACACAAGTTCTCCAGCTTTGCAGAAGCCAAGGTTCCTCAAAGGGGGAGAAAATGCCAGCTATCCACTCTGGAAGAGAAGAGAGTTGACAGTGAGTGAGTTTTTCTCTAAATGGAGTTGTAAAAACTGTAGCCAGAGTCTGTGGGAATGTGCATCCTGTTCTTTGCTTCCTGCAACAGAGGAGTCCAGCCTGCCTAAAGAGGTGACAGTATTGTCAGATTTGCTGAAGAATATACTGGCATATAGGCTGTGGAGAATGGCTTTGAAGATCTTGACTATAAACAGATTTCCTGAAGCTAATCCATCCCAGATGCCTCCTGAATACACAGGGTGCCCAGAAGGCCAGTACTAAATTGGAGATGCTAATTCTGAGACAGGAGTCTTGCAAATGGCTTCCTATGGCCAACAATTCTTAATTATCTACTGCTTATCCCAGACACAGACCATAACATGGTGCCACAGGGAATGTTAACCTCAAAGATGCAAAATCTCCTTATTGTGAAGGATTAGTTATTATGAAAATTAATTGGTTATTGGGAAAAAAAAAAAAAATGTAAAAAAAAAAAAATTTCATATAAGTTTACATGTTTCTTCAAGGTGTTGAAGGTGATCTGGCCCAGGCAGAATCTGGAGATGCCTGAGATGCTGTCCTGGTTTCTTGAGCTGTTGCACGAGGCACAGGTACAGTGGGAGCTGCAGTAAGCAGAAGAGTGGCAGGTGGGGTGTGTGCAGTGTAGGCTATGCACAGGTTGTGTGTGAGGCCTGTTTTAAGCAAGGTGCTGTGGTTAGGTGTTGTGGTTAGAGTGCACAATTGTAAAGCCTTGTGAATAATGCACAGCAGACAGGGCTGAGATATGCAGATTCAAACAAAACAAAAAAACAAAACCAAAACAGGGGATGGATTTTGCACTAAAAATACACTTCTCTGAATGTGAAAAAAAGGACGAAGCTGGTCTGTTACTGCATACCAGAAGCTTAGCCAGCTGGCCTAGAACTGAATCACAAAAAATGGAAATTAAGCAGGGTTCTCATAAATCCCCACGAGGTGCCACTTCATGCCACCAGTAATTTGCTTTTTGTTAGCTTTTCTTTGTGGAGGAATCCTTCCTAGTTGCAGTTATGTTTAGAAGTGGAAAAATGCAAGTTTGTGGAGATTATTTCCTTTTACAAGAGGTTCCATGTGAGTAAGGTCTCCCTTAAAAATCCACCTGCAGTTTCTCCCATGGGCAGTGAGTGTCAGGCTTTTCCCCTCTTGATGTCCTCCGCCCTTTCTCCTCAGCTCTGAACAGTCATTTGCAGCTTCAGCCATCAACAAAGTATTCACCATCTCGGAGTTACCCAAGGCTGATGCTTTTTACATGAAGGACTCAGACTCCTCACTATGTATATTTGGAGACTTTGTTTTTCTACGTAAAACCCCACTTTGTAAATTTCCACACAGAAATATTTATGTTTGGATCTCGAAGTTAAAAGAGGAGCCTGGTTACTACTAAGAGTAACTTCTAGTAACTTGTGAAGCTAATTACTAGAAGTTACTAGAAGTGAAGTTCTTCAAGCTCAACTATTCCCATAAGCGTTGCCCTCCTGCCCTCCTTCCTGCTGGCATTCCTTGGGGCTCTGTCGCTGAGAGGCAACTGCAAAGAGATAGCCCTGGGCCGGCAGGGGGGCAGGCTTAACCTTACAAATAATCCTGTATCTCTTCTTGTAAGAAATTACAGATTTCTTTTTTTTAGAATAATTAATTGGTTAAAATAATGCTAATGACCTTAAAAGAAAAAATTATAAATATGTCTTATGAGGGAGGCTCATTTGAGCATATTTGAAGAAGATAAAGTTCACAGAATGTTTAAAATAAAGCTATTACATTGATTGCAATATGAAACATTTATTTAATGAAAATAACATTTCTATCAGAAGATGTTGCAACAACTTAGTAGCAGAAGTAATTGCTAAAGCTCTGGTGCCATAAAATCATACCTAGTCAACCACAAATTTCTGAGCAGAGCAAAAGCCCATCCATTTAAGGGTTCACAAAAATATGGGAATGAAAACTGTAGTAAATAAACAAAAACAGCAGAGAAAATGTCTTGATTTTATGCTTCTAACCATACTTGTGCATGATCAGTATCACATTTCTGTTGATTGTCAGACTTCCTTTGCCACAGTGTTGTCAGCCACATGATCCATGAGTCATATCTAGTCCTTTGTATACAGAGCTCCCTGACTATTCAACGTCTACAGGGTATAAATTATCAACTAAATTAAATAATTTCTTTAATCTGTTTGCTGGGGGGAGGGAGTGGGAGGAAGGAACCCAGGCTTTCCAAATTTGTAATTAATTCAGTCATTGCCGTGCTGCACTCATCATGGCTTATTGTCCTGACAACAATTGCTCTGAGAGGTGTGAAATGACCTGTTGTCCCTGATTCTTTTTGCTAGCTCACTGTTTTATGGTAGGAAGGTGGGAAAGAGGGTGGTATGAAAGCCAAGACCAACATTGCTGTTTGCTAAAAGAAAGTACATTCAGTAGGGGAGGGCAAGTCTAGAAGAGATTGCCAAGAGACTGCCAAGAAGGCAGGGAAAGGAGTATGGGAAAGAAAAGAAAGGAACAAGAGAAAAGCAAGGAGAAATCTTCCTCGTTAATGGTGCTGAATGGTTACAGCGAAGCATTAAAGACTTTCAAAACCAGTTACCTCCATTTTGAGATGGCCTAGTTAAGTGTTTAATGATGCAGAGAGCACCCCCTCTGGGATGTACAGAAGTCTCTAATTGCCCAATTCCTCCAGGAAAACTACTGCCTGTTTTCTGTTAATCCACCTGTACACAGGGATGTGTTGCACGGCCATCAGTGGATGGCTCTGCTGCGGGTGCTCGGAGTGCACAGTCCAGACCAGGGAGGCAGCCCACGGCTGTCACTGTCAAGAAGGCTTCTCTGAAAATGAAGGTCCTGCTCCTGCATGAGCTGCGTGGAATCGCTTCTTGCACTCCACTGCTGACTGGCAGCTCCTGCTTCCCAACAGAACGGTAACTTGCTGGGAAAGTCAGCCAGAAAACATACACGGGGGGCAAAAGACATGATGTATGAGAGAAACTGGAGCATATTCGTGGTTATTCTTTTGCCAACAAGGAGTCACAGTCCCTTCTGTATCCTCAAGAAGGAAACAGGAGGAAAAGAAGAAACACCTGTAAAAAGAACATTAATTTATACAGGAGTTAGTAGTTAACTCTATCACAAAACCTTTAACTATTTTAATTGGTTAATTAAAATAATTGCAGTTGACAGCATCTCTTTAATTACATAACCATTTGTAGGTGTGTATTTTATTATTTTTTGTTTTGTTTCCTAGGGGAACAGACTTAGGCAATTGTTTTGTCAATCAGACTTTTCATCTCTCCCCAAAGGAGAACTTTGGAACTTGCTCGGCTGAATAGGAAAGGGAATCCAAGTTTCAAGTGTCATTTCATTCTTAAAAGTTTCCTGAATATCGATGGAAGAAAGCCAAATTAATGCCAGCACTGTGGAGAGAACTTGACCGTTCTATACTGCCATCTTAGGTAAGTGAGACTGAAGTGGTTCGAGTTTATCTGAATGCAGCACTACCAGCGGCACAGCTCCTGCTCTCCCTTCATTTGCAGCCTTCAGGCTGCAGGGTGCCTCCCCTCTCTGCAGCTCACACACCTGTGGCAGGGCTCCATGGGCACATCTGCTTCAGCCTCAAGTTCACTGGCAGCTTAGACCGGTCTACAGCTTTACTCTCTACCCCTTTATATATACTTAAATTTATATAATATGTATTTATAAAGAGGAAACATCTTTTCTCTTTCACTTCCCTTTCACTGGCCAATGTGCCCCTCCCTTGTACCAGTTCGGGATGCTTTGTCATGTCCTCAGCTGAGCCATTTCAGCATGACAAAGTGGCAGAAAAGTTCAAACCCCCCAAGTTTTCTGTTTCTGTTGAGACTCTCGTACCAAGCCAGCTCAGCAAAACATCCAACAGTGGAGAGGCTGCAAGGGCAAGGGTGGGAGGGTCTGAGCAGAGAGGTCCTGAAGCAGGTTAATCAAGATTCAGTGATGTGGATGCCTGACCTCTTAAGTATACTGAAATTTCCTTATAAGTGTGCACCAATTAAACGACATTGTTCTGCATCAAGCAATGATGAACACAGGGCTCTTCACAGGGAAGCAAAACATCAATCAAAATATAACTCCACTGTTTGAGCAGTGTATTCTACTGGTACATAATGTAAGACTGAGGAAAATTATTTTCTGGCTCCAGTGAGAGAACATTTAATGTGCTCCATGACTGATAACACTGGATTTTTCCTCCTGTTAACTGTACTTTACTGTCTCTTTCTTTAGGTTGGTTCATGTTTTGTGTCACCTAGCCAGAATTAAAGACTTTTTTTCATTCCCTCTCTCAAATTAGAGCAAGAAGAAATGTTAAACAGGCTTAAAATACCATCCTCATGACCTCGTACAATGCTCATGGGGTTTTTATCAGTTTAAATTGTAAGATTTTCAGGCAGTCTACCTTCAGCTTTGGTAGCAGTTATTGATCAGGGAAGCATGGCCAGTCTGAAAACTTCTAGATTTTGATTGCAATTTTAAGGACAATTCTCATTTTATTCTTCTGGAATAATTTTAAATATTCATAGATTATGATTTCTACCCAAAGCAAGGAAGCTGTAAGGTAAGCAGTCAAAGTCCTAAGTTGAAAACCTGTAAAAATATTGCAGAATCTATATTATTAAACCGTTTCAGATTTTTTTAAATGATAAACAACTGTGTTTCTAATGCTTCCAAACAGAAAAAAAAAACAAACCCCACCAAAAAAATTCCCCCCAAACCAACCCACCCTAATCAAGTGATACGGTTTTTACATGCAGTGGATAAATGTAAATACAAAATGGATTCTGCAGTCCAGAGCTTGCCATGAAAAAACTTTCTTGCCTGCTCTTGCCTGCTCAATTCATCTCCTGCAGAGAAGTAGTACATGTTGTGCTTTGTTGCAAGGCTGCACAATAACTACCTAGGCAATTCGGTCTTTCAAAAGCAGTACTTGAGAGACACTTAGAAGGTTTTTGGATCTGCTTAAGTAGATCACATTGTTGTAGTAAAAACCTCTCTTTACTTTTTTGATTCCTTAGACGATGATTCCGATGGGTGTTCTTGCTCTCTCTTTCTGCTAACTTTCATGAAACATGAAGTTTCTAGTTTACCCGAAACCTTTTCCAAGGAAATCAAGTACTTTCACCAAATGCTTGGTGCATTTCACCAAATGTTGGTGCTGTTAAGACTCTAAAACGATGGCTCACTGTCCAAGCGTTGGTAAAGGGAGAGGTAAAAATATTTCCACAGCTGTACTTAGCTTGCTTTCCACCTTTAAGAATATCAGAAGATCTTTCAGTTTAATACCTGTCGCTTCACCCCCCTTTTTTGGTTGGAAGTTAAAAGCCATTGGTTTGGCATGTAGGATGCATACAGTACAGACACCTTATGTCCAACATGCTACAGTTCCCCAGTTTGTGTTTATTTAATCACCAAATACTTTGATAACGCTTCCAGCATAGCCAAGCAGATTCTGTCATGGAGCGTGGTAACAGATGCTCTGTATCTGTAAGGTGATGTGTCATCTCTGCAAATCAGCTTCCCTGTTGTTTGAAGACTTGCCCTCACGACACCTCCACACTGCAGACAGGGGAGGAGACAGCAACTTTCAATGGCAACAGCTCTTCCATTAGCATTTTCCTAAAAGGTTTCCTTTTTTTTCAAACTAAGTAATGTTGCTGCAACACATTGACCTATTGCACAAGATCAAACTAAGCTGCAAATAAGAAAGCAGAAGAAGGGACACTGTTAACAGTTGATCCTAGAAATTTTTATGAAGACAGAATATTTGTCCTACCCGCTGCATTTAGGATTTCATCTATTCAGTGTCTCAAACCACTTCTCATTAATGTTATGAATAAATGGTCACAAATGCTTTCAAGAATAATGTTTAATTGTGGGAAATATTAGCTGTATAAAGTCTTTTTTGTAGGGTAGTTTTCAAATTGTTTTAAAAACAACTTAAAAGAGGTGTTGACAGTGTGTTCACACTGTTTGCAAAGGACATCAATAATAGTCTGGATTCCAAAGCAATACTGGTACTGATTAGGGACTACAACAGGCTATCGTGAAAAGTATGACCTGTGGCACTGGATGATCCTGTTAGAATCAAAGTAGACTCAAAGATTCACTACTGAAAGTAAAAGTGTGTTTGTTCTCCGAGTCTGACTTTCAGAATTATTTTTACAGGTGCTCCTCAAATTCCTTTATGTATTTTTCTCAGTGAATATGAGTGAAGTTCACTTTCCAACCATAACACCTTAAACCCAAGAGTGAGACAGCAGCTTGAACAAGGTGCTGGAGTTGTTTATCAATGTTTTACTTCTGAGGAACGTTTCTGAAATTAGCCCAAGTGCTTACCTGTGAAGAGAAGCCAACAATGACATTGTTACATAAACTGTTTGCAAATGTCTAAAATATGTCATGATCCCGGGAGAGAACAGTGCCATTTGACATCAGGTAATCATTATCAAAGCACTGAAGAGAGATCTCAAGTGATAAGCTAATAAAAACCTGATGAAGACTAAAAATCCTTGCTAGTGAATCACAAGATTTCTGTCAGCAGCTTTCTGCTGGGATATATTGATGCTGCATTTATGAAGACAGAAAAGTTATTAGGTGTTTATAAAGACCATTTCAAAGAATAAAAAATGTTGTGATACCTAAGTTATGAGAGAACAGGCAAACTGTTGACAACAGGCACTATAGAAGGAGGAGGAGGAAATGGGAAGGAATAATGAATCAGCATCTATTATATGTGTGGAAAAAAAGATGCCAATGTGCTTGCATGAGAGATTGTATCAGAAACTGGTTTCACATCCTGCTGCCCACTTGCCAAAGGACTAGTCTTTTACACCTTGTGAAGGGAGACACCCCTCCATATTTTTCCTAAATGCATTAACAATTCCAAAATTATTCTTACATATCAATAAAATGGATCATAGACTTGCCAAGAGTATCTACCAGGCTACTCTATCTAATTTGGTTGCTAAAGTAATTAATTTTCTGTATGGAAAAGGGAATATCCAGTACTGCTTAGTCTGTTCCGTGGTTCCTTTGTTTCCAGGAACTGTTTATGGAAATCTTATATAAATTAAAGGGATAAATATTGTGTTCTGAAATTAGAAATGGAATTATGACAACAAAAAAAATTGCCTGACAGCCGCATCCTCACACTGTGTTTTTGGTGCCTCCTTTGACAAGAGTCAGCCACAAAATGGGGGCTGAATATAATATATCTTAACTTCTTCTAGAAACGTGTTCATTTTGCTGTTAGCTTTTTTGAACCAAAGGGTTGATTCCTGCTGCATGACCTAAACCAATCCATTCTCTGCAGGTTACAAGGCTGTGCTAGTTACCACACAAACCTTTGCAAAAGATGCATCAAAGTGAAACTTGTTAGTGCTGTGCATGCCTGTTTAGTTCACAGAAACATAAAATAGGTTAGAAAATGCCTTTAAGATCACAGAGTTCAACTGTAAACCAAACACTATCAAGTAATCACTAAATCATGTCTCTAAGTGTCACATCTAGCTTTTAGATATCACCACTTCCCTGGGCAGCCTCTTCCAGTTCTTTACAAGCCCTTTCAGTGGAGAGTTTTTTCTTAATATCCAAACTCCCCTGGTGCAGCTTGAGGCCATTTCCTCTTGTCCTATCACTACTTGGCCAAAGAAACCAACCCCACCTTGCTACAACCTCTTTTCAGTGAGTTGTGGAGAGCACAAAGGTCTCCCCTCAGCCTCCTTTTCTGCAGGGTAAACAACACGAGTTCCACGAGTTCCCTTGGCTGCTCCTCGTAAGACGTGTTCTCCTGAACCCTCACCAGTTCTGTGTCTCTTTGGATGCACATGGAGAACATACTGGGCAGAAACAGCACCAAGCAGCTTTGAGTGTGATTCTGCCACGATTCCACGATGGTGCTATTTCACACTGAGGCAGTACTGCACCACAAGGGCTTGGTGCAGGACTGTGTTTCTGCAAAAACTTTTCCTTTATGGCTCATAGCTTTCCAGGATGTGCCCCACAAAGCCAGCAGAGCAAGGGTCTGTTTGAACACGCTGGTGTTGGTGGACAAGCCACTTCTTCCAGCAATGTAATGGAGCATGTGGGTGCCCACCCATAAAGTAGTAAAACATTTGCATGGATGAGCTAAAGAAGGTGCAGCTGCCTGCTGGCCCAGTCTCGCCAATGCCATCGAGAACTGTTGGGTGGTTGGGGCAGGAACAAGCTCTGGTTACGGTGGGTGACCGGGGAGGGGCCGAGGGGCAGCAGGGCTCTAAGCTCGATGACAGGTAACAGGGGCCGCCGCCCCGGCCGTCAGGCCTGATTGAACCAGAAGCCATGAGGCGCGGGGCAGGGCAGGTGGGAAAGCAGAGCCCGAGAGGCAGGGCACAGCCGCAGACGGAGGTCACCTCAAGCCACACACTGAGCGGCAAGCGGACTCCCACCGGCGGCCGGTGCAACTCCCGCGCTGCCCGTCCGTCCCGCTCCGTCCCGCCCCCTCCCTCCGGGGCGGTTCGCGAGGCCTGCTGGGGTTTGTAGTCCCGTCCGCCGCCCTCCCTCCGCCGAGGCCGCCTCGCGGAAGAGGGGGAGCGAAACTACAACTCCCAGCGGGGAGGGAGGCGTGCCCCCGAGCGTCCGTGCCGAAGCCCGCACGGGGCGGGGGGCCGGTCCCGCTAGGTCGGGCGGCGCGGGCGGGGCTTCTTCGTCCCCACCGCTCGCCGGCAGGACTCGACTCGCTCGCCGTCGGCCCGCAGCAGCGGCAGGAGGGGAGGACGGGGCCGCCGCCTGGGGCTCGCGGCAGACGTCGCTCGCGGCTCGGCTGGCGCGTGCCTGTGTGTGTGTGTGTGTGTGTGTGTGTGTGTGTGTGCGCGCGCGCGCGCGCGTGCCGGGGAGGGCGCGCGGGTAGTTGCGTGGGCCGGGGGGGAGGCGAGGGCTGAGCGGGAGCCCCGCGCGGGCGGGGAGGCGGCGTGAGCGGGGCTTCGGCGCAAAGCGCCCGCCGCCCGGTCCCCTGCGCCGCCGGCCCCACCTGCGGAGGCGGCGATGGGCAAGAGTTAGCGCCGCCGCCGCGCTCCAGCAGCGGCCGGAGCGAGGGCTGGGCTGGGCTGGGCTGGGCCGGGCCGGCAGCCCGGCGTCCCTGCCGGGGCTGGTGCGGGGCGCCCGCCCGCCCTCTGGCCGGGAAGCGGCTGACTGAGTGACCGACCGCGGCGGGGGGCGCACGCCTGTGTGGTCCTGTCCCTCGTCACCTTCCCCCTCCCCCCCGCTCCTTTCGCGGGCGGTCGGCGCTGCGGTGGTTACCGACTCCCCCTGAAGATGAAGAGGTGGCAGCTGCTGCTTTTGGGTCTGGCTGCTGGGGAGAAACCTGGATAGAGGCTCCAAAAACACAAAGAGGGCAGATAAAGTCGCCGCTCTCCGGCTGGCGGAGGGGAAGCCGGGCGTTCTTCTCACCTCGCTCCGGGTAAAATAAGAGCCAAAGTAGGGACGGCTGCGGGGAAGCCGCTCCTCTGCGCGAGGGGAGGGGGCAGCATGCGGGGGGCAGCCCGGCACCGCCGCGGGCAGTGGGCGAGAGCCCGCGCCGCGCCGCTGAGCGACCGCCCGAGGCGGCCCTGAGGCGGGCGGTGAGAATGGTGAAGGGAGGGAGAGGTCCCGGCAGAGATCTCCCACCGACGGCGAAGCCTCCCTCTCCTCCCCTCCCCTTCCCCAACCTCCTTTTCGCACGGCGGCCCGCCCCGCGGGGCTGAGTTGGTGAGCATGAGGCGGCGGCGGGGACCTGTTGTGTAGGGGGAGGCGGAGGGTGAAGCGCGGCGGCGGCGCCGCCCGGGGTGCGGTGCGTGAGGCGGGGGAGCAGTTCGGCGTGGTGGCGGGGATGCGAGGAGGATGAGGACCCGCTCCGTCGGTGTGTGTCGGGGATCGGCCTTGTCCCGGTCTGCCTCGGTCTCGGGAGAATTCACTTCGGCAGAGTCGTGACAGGGGAGTCCTGACCCCCCCGCCCCGGTCAGCGCAGCGCGGCGCCGCTTTCAGCTGAATTGCGGCTTCAGGAAGAAGAGGGCTTCAAGTGTTTCTCTGAAGCTGGAGTTTCAGCCTGGTTTCTTTCTTGCCTTTTTTTTTCTTAATGATTTGTTAACGCGTGTCTCTCGAGGCAGCGTTTTAGGAGCGGTCATTTTTAGCAGTGCAAAGGAGGATTCTATGAGATCTCCATGAATGATAGACTCGATTGCTAAACCTTGCCTTTACCGACCTTCTGACCCCCGGAGACATCTTTCAGGGTGTGTGTGGGAAGTAGAAAAAACGCTCTCCCGTTTGAAAATAAATTTGAAAGCAAGCAATCAACAACAACAAAAAAACCCTTTTTTTTTTTTGGACAGCCTAACTGCCTTTTTTATTTTCTCTCGCTTTGTGATAAGTTGTTTTTTAAAAAGGACCGTCCTACCTGCTTGTTTTGTAACTGGTGGAGGAAGAATCCTTCTCAAGAGTTCTGTTGTGACAGCTTTGGTTTCTAAGAGTTAACTGGTGTTTGCATGATACACCAATTGCTAGCCTGGTAGCAGACTTTTTATCTTATTTTTTTTAATTAACTGAGGCTGGTGGAGAGGATTCTCTCGGTCAGAAGAACATTTGCACATATATATTGTATATATTTTTGGTGGGGTTCTCCCCACATTTTACTCTCTCTTGATGACTCCTGGAGGTGGTAGTGGGCCCATGAAAGACTGTGAATACAGTCAGATCAGCACGCACAGCTCTTCGTCTCCCATGGAGTCTCCCCATAAGAAAAAGAAATCGGCTCCCAAGAGAAAATGGGAGGTTTTTCCTGGAAGAAACAAATTCTTCTGCAACGGGAGGATCATGATGGCTCGACAGACTGGAGTCTTCTACCTGACTCTTGTTCTCATCTTGGTCACCAGTGGACTCTTCTTTGCTTTTGAGTAAGTGACATTAACATCTCCATGTCTGCCTTCTTTTTCCTCTAGTGATTTATTTTCTGGTTGAAATCAATGTCAAGTTGTCATAGAGAATGCTGACTACAATCAGCTAATGTTTGTTTATATAATTGAAGGTATGATCTGGTAAGATGCTGAGGGATGCACAATCCTGTACTGCTTATTGTACTCTGTGGAAAACTGATGTTTGGAGATTAAGGTTGTAGTGCTTTTACACCGCAGCTTTCCAGCTGGTGTTGCAAGAGGAGTGTAAAACAGCAGGTTTGGGATGGTCAGGAGATGATGTGGCTTCTTGTTTGTCACCTGCTCTGAGGAGAATCAAAACTGGCAGGTGCAGAAATGCTGATCCTTTGTCACAGACGTGGATGCAGGAAAAGCAGTATCTTTCAGTAGTTTATGAATTAGGCCTGTTGTTTGGTGTTTTGTTGGTTTTTTGTTTTTTGTTTTTTTTTTTGGTTGTGAAGTAATTTGTCTGTGGATGAGAAATTTAAGTTAACAAAAAAAAAGCTGTACGATTTTGCATGTACCTATCTTTCTAGGTAACAGCATTATTTTCTGTTTGTCATGATAACTTGTTTGTTAGTTTGGTCTTAGCTTAAATTATGTTTGTTTTCGAAGTTTGGATTCTTTTTTAAGCAGGTTTCTTCTGTTCTGAATCTTCAGGAATCCTTTTCATCTATATAAAATGAACACAATTGCAGCAAATTAAATATACCGATTTTTACACTTACCTTAGAGATGCTAAATTAACTATGCATGACAATAAAGAATTAGGCACTTGATATGAACAATGCAGTTCCACTTTTATTTACTTAAAGCACTGAGTAGAAAGATGCTTACACTTGCTAACAGTAACAGTTGAATTATTTTTGAAAAGTTAATGCTACTTTACCCATTTTAAAATACTGTAGCTTGATTTGTGGCAGGAAAAAATTCTTCAAGTTGCATATACAGCTCTTTCTCTTTTCTCTAATAGGAACTATTATTTATAAGTAAGTTTCAGTGCTGCCTCCAGAAATTCAGTTTGCTTTTCTAAGTGATACAGTTGTTCAACAAAGGTCATTCATTACTTGGTCTCTTCAAGGAAGATGATAGTGCTAACAAACGCTAAGTTGTAACAGCTAAATGTAGACCATCTTAATACAATGGTAGTAATAAAGAAGGTAGAAATGCTCAGCAGTTAACCAGTGGCTAAATATATATGTGTGTTCAGCAGATGAATTGTCTTTAGTGGGCTCCAGATTACTTAAGAGGGATTTATTCATTGTAAATCTTCTGCAGACATTATGAAGATCATTTGAGTAGTTGCAATCGCAGTCAGTGATGGTATCTATGGACTGAAGTGTGTTTACTGGTTTTTAAGAGGTATTAAAGGTGTAGCCTGTTAGTATTGCATCAGTACTGGGTACTGTATTGTTTGCCATGGTTAGGCCTAGTTTTGAAAGATTTTATGTATGTGGGCTGACACATCTATGTGCAGTCTCCTCACCTCCAGCAGAGCCTCTGAAGGCAAGTGCTGGACTTGCTGCAAATACCAGAATGTAAAGGTAGGATCAAACTTTAATGTTTTATAATCTGGATGGTAAAATTTATTAAGCCACCATTTACAGTTTATTTCTACTTTTTACACTTTGATCCTCCAGAGAAAAATACTCTCTGCAGCAGCATGATTCTGAACTGCTAAAGCAGGATGAGCTGCTGGCTGTTCATCACCTTCTGATTTCATTACTACTCTGAGTTATGTGCTCTACTGGAGTCAAACTTCTGTCATATCTTTGAGCTTATTTGCAGTGTAACCATATGTGATGGACAACATTTTCAGTCAAGCTGCAGCATTCTGATATATATTTGGTGCTTACTCTGACAGTTCTGAAGCAGGGAAAAAATTTGGGCTTTATATAGCTATATAAATTCTGTGTGTGTACTGGCCTTGAGTCATTCTTGTATCACTTGCACTCTCCTTGTAAGGAAAACCAAAGTAGGGAGTGACAATCATACTTCATTTTTATAATAATAAGGTAGATCTGGTCTTTAAAAAGCACTTGCACTGGAAAATTATTACTTATCCTCTGAAGGCTAATTCAAAAACAAATCTTAAGACTATGAGAATGGTGTTCAGAATGTTTGTGATGTTTGCTTTAATGTTACAAATAAAAGAGGGGAGTCTCTGATTAAAAAGTGTTAGTTGGAAGCAGTTTCTAGTTACATCTCTTAGTGGTCTGAAGATTTCTTGATCAGTTGATAACATGTTGAGTTGTTAGAGTGTCACTTTTGTTCTTTGGCTGATTTGGTTATGATGCTTCTCATGACAAAAGTGTGTTTCAGTTCCCTGTGTAGGCGTGGGGCAAAGTGATTTTACATGGGCATGTGCTTTGTGTAAGGTCAAACTGTCACTGGAGAGGAAGATACCCTTTCTGTTCTTGGAATTGTTTGCTCTTTTGGTTAGAATTGAAATAAGTGATTTTTTTCCCTTTTGTTTTAGAAATGGGAAAATAGGTGCTTGTTCCAAGTCCTTTCTCAATGGCAGGCAGTGGGGAGGGGGAGTAGGAAAGAGGTGACTTTGGCAGCTAATTCCCGGGGAAGCATCATAACATAAGCCCTTGTTCTTTATTGGGTTGGATTTATTTTTTTTAACTCAAAACATTATTTTTCCCCACCTTCCTTTTATTTTACTCTTGACACCTATTCATCCAGAGCTGTATCACATGCTTTGAAGTCTTTTCCAGTGAAGAAATAACATTACTCTGAATCAACAAATCCTAGTCTCCCAAAGCAAACATATGTCATACATCTTGACCTGTATAGCTTTTGACATTGATCCATGCCTTTGTAATCTTTGTTTCTTCATATTTAAGCTTTTGTGCTTTTTCCTGCCTGCTTTTTTCCTGCTCTTACTTTTGGTTGGCTTTATTCCTTCCTCTCTGTTGACTTTTATCTTTCGTATACTCCAAGTAAATCACCACTTCTTCCTGTTATTTCAGTGTTCTTTTTTCATTTTCAGAGAGGTAAGCCAGATTTTGCTTAAATGAAAAGCAGCAACAAACTGTGAGCTTTCAAGCAGATGAAGTATTTGCAATTCCTGCCTTTCTCCTCTTCCAGAGTAAGACAATGCAAATAACAAGCAGTTTTATATCTGTAGTTTGTAACGTGAATTATTGCAAGAACTTTTGGGTCCCAAGAGGGATACTGTAGATGCTCTGCTTGAGGTATTCTTAAAAATGTAAAAAAGTATTTAAAAATACTTAAGATGAGACACTGCAACTTAATTTCTCTCTAAAATTTCAATATGATATATTATCTTAGAAATTTATTTCCTAACTCCATCCTTGTGGTATTTAGCTGTTTGGGTTTTTTTCCTTGCAAGTTTGGCTTTGTGTTACACTCTGGTTTTTTTTCCTTTGCTTTTTCTGTATACTTTTTTTTTTTTTTAACTGTTCAGCACTTATGTAAAAGTAGCTGCATAAAAAGCTTGGAAAACAAATTCCTTTCCCTGGAGGAAAGAGACCATTGATGACTGAAGGGCAGATCTTGCTGCTGTACTTAGCCAGTTCAACCACTGTATTTACATATATGTAAAGTCCTTTATGGGTGCCATAAAGAGAGACAAAGCTAAGGCACTTCATGCTTAATGCTTTTTTTTCAGCTAGATTTACATACTTAGAAGAGAAAAGAATCCTTTTTGCTTATGGTTGTTTGGGGTACTGTGTTTGTAGGTTGCAGGAAACCAAGATGGAGGTTGAATGACAGAATAGGAGATGTGAAACAGACATCTTGTTGTTAAATGGCAAATCTTTTATGGATGCTCAAGCTTCCTGAGTTCCAGAGCAGTGGTAGGTGAGCTTGGCTGCTTTGCTACCCTGACTGAACCCTGTCCCTCTCTGTCAGCTCCCTTCTTGGACCTCACTGCTCAGGTAGCAGAAGGGAACACGTCTGCACCTGAGCTGCTTCAGTTCAGGCAGGCAAATTGAACTTCCCCTTAAAGGTGGATTTAATGAAGATGCCGACTGAACGGGATTGACTCGGGCACAGTCCTGTTTTCTGTCAGCTCGGCTGCAGGGTGAGTGGCTTTGGAAGGAGGTTGGAGCAGATGGTAGGATGCTGGAAGGGCTAAAGCTCTGCAGCTTTTTTCTCTATAAATGTGACTCAGAGCCCTATCACTTCTGATACCATTTGGTACTTGTAGTAATTCAACAAACTGGAGATTTTTTTTTTGATTTTTTTTTTTTAATGAAGCTGGTTAACACTTGATTTTTGTGAGCTTTTGTTTAATTGTGCCATCTTTCAAAAGATGGTTGCTGGGAAATTACTTAAGCTGAGACTGTTTTATGTGCATATGTGTGTACAAACCCTTGCTTTCTGTCTGCTCTTGCAGTTGCTGGCAACCAGCACCATGCCTCCTGCTTTGGAAAGCAGTGTGACTGAAGGACATTCATGAGTCACACTTTCTGATGCAGTGTAGGTTGTTCAATATTGAACTTCTGTAGTGCACAGTGGCAAAGTGGTGTAACGTGCTGCTTGCTGTGGCAAACCTCTGTGTGTAAACACTGGTGTCAGTGAGCTGAGCGTTTTCACCCTGCTGTTAACAGCCATCTTCGCCTCATGACAAATGCTTTCTGCTCTTGCAAGAGGTGGATTTTTAGTGTCAGGTTGTATTCCAAGTAGGTGGAATGTTCTTCATCTAATAACCTCCTTTACCCCAGTCAGCTGCTGTAAACTTGTAGGGCTTTTCCTGCTGAAGATGACAAAATGGATTTTAAAGGGAAGACCATGGCATATAAACTAAACTGATTGTCAACAGGGAACCGTATTCTTCTCTAGGTGGAAGGCAGTAGCTGCCTAGCAGTGCAGAGGGGTGTCAGGGAATGCAGTGATGAGTAGGTGTTCCCACCCTCTCCCTCAGTTTCCTTTGCTTTAAAAAAATGTGTGTTGAAACTAAACCAGAGCAATATGTCTGTTTATCATTTTGCTGTATTACCCATTTCTGATAACTTAGTGAAAAAGACACGACATACTGGTCTTTATTCTGGTCTTTAGGGTTTACTTTTTGTATTGAGTTTATATAGATATGGCATATTCCTAAGGCTTGGTAGTATGCATTCCAAACAGATAGATGTTCTATGCACTTAAATTACTCTGGAAATGTTAACTGGTCAAATTAAGTATCTTTTGGTAGAAATTATATATAATACAGCTTTTCTTTTTTTTTTTCTTCTCTATTTTCCTCCCCAAGGTGTGTGGGTTTTTGATGTTTGTTTTTGGTTGGGTGTTTTGTTTGTTTTGTTCGTTTGGGGAAAAAAAACCCTTCTTATGTTGGCTTTGGATTTTACCTTTTTTTTTGGAGGGGGGGCAAGTGTTGTTTGGGGTTTTTCTTGTATTTGGCTTAGTTGATGGCCTTTATCTACTGCTCTATGGAGAAGACAAGTGTTTTAATGTAATTTCTGGTCTTTCAATTTGTTCCTTTCTCACCTACAGTTTTACATAATAATTCCAGCTTTTGTGGAGGTGGAGGATAATGAAAATAGTAATTACAGTGGTGTGAGAAGTGACATGGGCTTGCATGAGCTTGTCAGATACCATGTCCTCTCAGAACCTTGAGGAGATCCCATTGTAGCTTTGGGTGGCTTTGGCTCGCTGATCCCATGTGCATCTTCAGAGTGAAATGTGAATGTTTGTGGTCTTGCCTGTTGTTATCCTGACCACTGGGAGGAAGAGGGGAAATTCCATCACAGCCTCCTGGGGAGTGGGTTTCTACAGTATTCATAGCTCAGCATGATTGTTGGAGGTAGGTGTAAATTCTCATCTGGGATATTTCCAGAGTGGAAAAAAAGATAATTTCAGAAGTTTGGTTATTCTTTCTTACATAAATGTCTTCAAGTATTTACAAATGCTGATAGATAATACTTCTGTACATCTTCAGCCTCCAGCATGTGTGGTTAGACTTAATTTTGTGGCAGTTGTTTGATAAAATCTATCTTGCACTCAAAAGTTTGAGGCTTCTTTTGTTGATATAATCTGTACAGTATGCCTGTTTTGTTTTGCCTTTCCCTGCATATGTGCTGTTGCCCTTTTATCTGAATGGATGTGTGCCAAAGGTATAAAATGTATTTTCTGGAGAGTGGTGTAGTTCTGGTGAGTCATGTTGAATAGGTTTACACTACTGAAAAGCTATTTTCTGTTGGTTCTTGGAAGATTGGCATTGTCATGTGACCAACTCTGGAACTTTTCTCATATCAATCCCTCAGAAATGGTCATGCCATTGAAGTTATTTTCTGAAGTCAGTTTTCTTAAGAATTATTCTACATGTTTAGATTCCTGTAAAGTATTCTCTTTACTCATGTTTAAATTTGGACTAATGATGAAAAACCCCATTTTGTTGATACATGGTTTATTTTCTGTTCTCTCTTTTAAAATAAAAATAACTAGGCTCATTTGTAGAGTTAATAGAGACTGAAACACTGAAATTTGAACTGGACGTTAAATATAACTTAGTTGTTAAGAGGATTTAAAGTAGTTAACAAAACAAGATTTCTAATGGAAGTTATGTCAATTCTAGTGTAGCATTAAACTTGTTAGTTGTGATGTTTCAATAGGAACTAATTCATGAGAAAGTGAAGATGACTTCAAAGGAAGAGAAAGCTGGGAATATTTTTAACTTTCTAAGTTGCATTAATTGTTTCCAAATAGCTCAGTCAGAAAAAGCACTGGCTTAAAATACTGGAACATTTAAAAAATAGTTTTAAATGCTGTAACTTTATATTGGAAATGACTGTTATCCTGACTAATGATCCTTCTAAGTGAGGCTGTAGTAGCTGATAATCACTTAAGTTCCAGGCTGCCAGGTAAAGGTTTGTACATGTCAGTGCTGCATGTTTTTCATTTGGCAAAGCTGATGGAAAGGGGGGAAAATCCCCTGAAGTCAGCTGGAACTACTAGAGTTTATTAAACTCAATACAATTACAAGCCTTTTATTTCTTTCAGAAAATAAAAAAAATGTTATTGGTGAAACTTTTTGCAACTAAAGAAACAGATTCAATTCAAGAAATAAAGGTGAAGCCTATGTGCATTAGGAAAAAATCTTTCTCTTTATTTCTCACATGTATTAAATACTACTAACAGCAAACATTCCTAGGGAAGGAGACTGAAGCATTTTGGAGTTTGTTGCACCCACCCAGTCCCTTACCCCGTGCTCCTATTTGAACTCCTGGTCATACAGCAGTTCCTAGGTGAAGGTGGCTTTGCATTTGAGAAGCCTGACCATGGGCTTTCTGCAGCCAGCATTAGTGGAGATCTTACCCCATTGCACTCCAGGACTTTTAACTACTAAGCTGACAGTGTGTCACAGTTCTATATGATTATTCGGCTTCTGTTTCCCTGAGCACTTGCTTTTCAGCAGAGTCTGTAGGGTTTACTCACATTGTTGTGGGATGGTGGCTAATGAGGTCTTACATAATGAACTTGGCTAATGAGGTAACAGCTGTTTTTGTTTTATGTTTTCCCACTCCTGCTGTCCCTTTAAGTTTCTTACTACAATAAATACAGGCAGAGTGTGTTTATTGGGGGGAATACATAGTTAGCTCAGCTGCTTCTTTAAATTGTAACCTCACATTTTACAAAACAAGGGTTAAAAAGAATACTGAGAATTAAAGTGAAGGCTGAGAACCTGAACTCAGAAGTTAAGGTTACATAAAATCTTCAGTTTGTTCAAGTGCAAGGTAACACTGTTAGGTTGTCTGCATTGAGTTAATGTACAAAACATATTTGTGAGTTTCAGTATATGTTTCTTATACATATGATCAATATGTTAAGAGTTGTTAAGAGCAAGGAACAGATATACTAGAATTTGTCACTGTTTTAGCATAAGCACTCAGTAAATGACTAGAAGTTATCAATATAGGTTATTCAACATTGGCAGAGATCAGAACCTTTTTTTCTCCTCTAGGGGAAAATAATAATACAAAACTTTTGTTTCTGAATGTGATAAAACCAGCCCATACTTCAGCTTTGATGGCATACTTCTTTGTGCTCGTGGTGTGGGTTCCATGGCACAACTGTCTGTGCACAGTCCTTAGTAAAGGACTAATACTAATACTGCTTGATTGACAAAAGGAGCTTTCTAGTGTAGAATTATGCTGTGAACGAGATGAAATTTTTCCCAACTTGGAACTTCCATTTAAAGTGGCTAAAAGCAATACAAAGCAATGTAAAAGCTAGAATAATGGTGACTTCTCAGTATTGCAGCTTCTGGTGACATAGTCTTGGTTAGTTGTTTGGCATCTGCGAGGGTGCAAACAGAGCATCTTTATGTTTACTATTGAACTGACTAATGAGGATCTACAGAGTTGTGAAGTAGTAAACTGAATTGTAGTTTACAGAACTTGGACTGCAGCATATTTCAAATAGCAAATTATTAAGTGCTTAGTTGTTCATATCTTAGGATTTTTCTGTGATTTTTATTAAAAAGACACTAAGCCAATTCTGTAACACAATACAAGGGGCAGTAACTGAAGCAATTCTTCCTCCATCCTTGTCTGTGT
>JAOEGS010018788.1:46447-58030 GCA_025447755.1 Corythornis vintsioides
AAAGACACTAAGCCAATTCTGTAACACAATACAAGGGGCAGTAACTGAAGCAATTCTTCCTCCATCCTTGTCTGTGTAGTCTGTGTTCCCCATATGCAGACTGCAGACACTATGCATTGTATCAGAGCCTATGGAAAAGCTGCATGAATGGATTTTCAACTTCATTTGTATAAAAACAGCTGAGCTACCTAAAAATGTGCTAAACTGAATCAGGAAATGAGTATTCTTTTTCCCTTCCATTTTTCCCATGCTTCAGCTGAGATAGCAAATAACCCAGAGAAATTACCTGTTTCTTCACTGTCCCATTCTGCTGCCTACCTCAGTGGTTTCTTGTTTGGTTGGTTCGTTTGTGTTGTAGATGTTGAAAGTTTAAGCTTAGGAGGGTGAAGGAAAAATCGTAAAGCATTTAATGGAAGAGTGAACAGCCTGCATGTTAGAGGCAGTTGGGGTGGATGTCTCTATTCACAGTAAGATAAAAGAATTGGACTTTAAAATGATTTTGTCAAATAAGACACCTAAAGCTAATCAGAGCAGAAAGAATTGTCTATGGAGCAGAAGATGGGGAAGAAGTTGTGGACTGAAATCTGTTAGAGATGAATCTAATTCAATATAAGACCTTAAAAGGATAATTATTCTTTTACAAGACATTAAGCTCAGAAGTCACTCTTTACCTTGAGCTGTGGAATCCCTAAGGCTTCTTATCACTGATGTGAGTGTTCAACTTCAGAGTAAAATAAGTTGGTTGGGTTTTTTTTGTGTTTGTTGGTTTGGGTTTTTTTTTCTCCCTATAATGCAATGAACCCCAGACTCTTTTAGGATCAGGCTGCACTGTGCATTGTTTTTTGATGCTAGTCCCTGGAAGCTGGAATCTCCTTCCCCATACTTCAGTACATCAAAAGAAATGTGCTGGTGGCAGAAGTACATTACAGAGGAAAACATCTATAGATGGGGTAGGATAAAATAATTTTGCTATTTTTCTTGTCTTATATTGAAGAGGTGTTTGGGAAATGGGTAATTGGCTGTGAATGTGAAAATCAAGAGAGTCTGAGGAAGAAAATGTGACATGTTTGGATCCAGTAAATGAAACTGTTGTGGGGCGACAACCAGCTTGAGTGAAAGGTAAACATGCCCTTCCCAATGCACATACCTTTCTATTATTGCATCCTAGAAAATTTTAACCAACAGTGGAAGTTACTAAATGATAGTCTGGAGGTGCAGTATTACCCAATGGTCGACTGTTCTTGGCAAAAGTAAGTTTATTTTTTGTTCTGAAACTTTAAACAGTTGCTGGCACTAGCTCTTGCTGTTGCAACAAAGGAATGGCATTTGTGAAAGGAGACCAGGGGTTTGGTGCTTCTTCATTCAAAGCAAAAGAAGTGCTATTTGTTGCAAAGGTAACTCAGTGTTATTGAAATAGCACCATCACTGAAATAAGGTTTTAATTTGAGCTTCATTACAAGTCTTCATCCTCACTACAAAATAAAGGTCAAAGATTTAGGGAATGTACAACTTGTCATTAAAATTGATCCCTGCAGATAGGAATTGCATAGCTGTGTTATGGTACTCATCTGGAATGAGTGCATCCCTAGGCCAGCCACACTTGCCTTTATGTTCTGAATGATGAAAAGTAAATTTTCAATGCATGCAGAAGTTGTAGGTGGGCAATGAAGACTGGGAAGGAACTTTAAATATCTGCTGTAATATTTGCTTCTGGAAATTCATTTCAGTTACTCAAGTGACAGTTGTTTTGTATCCTTATTTAGTTAGTAACTATAGGTAGGCTAGCAATAAATTTTTATATACATGCTGGATTTCTTGGTTATTGTATCCACTGCTGTAGATAGAGTGGGAATGCACTTGTTGTGTCCTGACAACATCTCTCTCACTTCAGAGGCTGAAAATGAAAAATAAATGTATGAAAAATAGTTGTGAATAGATGCGCAATGTGAAAGTGGACCATGGAGATACACTGGCTGTCCTAATTCATTAACTGCTCTGGGAATGGCAGCATGGTTCATAGACCTTCAATATTTGACTCCTGAAGCTTGGGTATTCATGTTTTTAAATCTTAGAGCAGGTCTGAATACCAGTTGTGCTTTAAGGTTTTAAAACTTTTTTTTTTTTTTTTTTCAGAAATATTCTTCTCTTTTCTTACTGTTCCTGATTTCTCTTGGGTTAATCTTTCATGATAAGAAACTGTGGCTGTGGGCAAAGTTGTTCTGTTTTTAGTTCCAGTGCCATGATGGTGAGGAAGAAATCCAGGAAACAGGCTTGCAGGTTACATATAGTGTGTTATATACAAGCAAGAGTCTGTAAGTGTGTGTTATGTTGTCTTGATAACAGACAGTCCAGTATTGTTCAGTATTGACATCTGTCTAAGCTTGAATCTTTTGCCTGTGCTAAGAACTTTGTTTTTTATCAAGTAAAATCTCTTAAGCCTGTGCCAATGCTGGGCAAGCATTTCTGAGGGCATGGGAGAAATTACAGTTTTGAGCCGTGTCAGCCTGCTCATGGTTTGGTAGCACATCTGTTACCTGGAGCTTAGCTCTGCTCTGTCGGGCTGCTTTCAGCTATGGCTGCAGGCAGTATAAAGGAGGAATCAGGGAAACTGCTGTGTTCATCACACGTCTGCCAGTTTCTGCCATCTCCAGTGCTGTGTATTGCACAAGTCATCTTTGCTTAAACCCCAGTTCATCTCTAGAACAGTCCCACCCACAGCTTTACATGAAGCAGGGCTCCTTGGGAAACTGGGGGACTTGAAACTAAAAGCTCTGTCGTAAGGCGTCAGACGAGGGAAGCAGAAGCTGGCAGGAGTGTGTTTATTCCACGGGCACGCTGGCATTTTCTTTCCTTTTGGCAGTTGTGAATGTGGCAATCGTCCAGTTGGTTTTAGCATAGTTTTTCTTCATGTAATTATTAGACCAATAAGCTTCCTACCAGGCACTATTTCCCTTCCCAACACAGTCCCTCCCAAACCTTTGTCTCTTCTCTTTCCAAATGCCTTGTACGTGGTTGCTCTTTAACATTGTGTTCTGTGGACTGATACTTAGCCCTCTGGCACTTTTCAGAGAGCTGTAAGGGGCAGCACTGCATCTTTCTTCTGCTCAAGACAGCTTTTAAACTAGTTGCAGGGATGGGAGAGGTAAAGGCAAAAGGGACTTCATTAATTTTGCAGTGGTGTTACAGTTTTGCCCTGTTTTCTTCTAATTTCTGAGAATCTTACAGATTCTTAAAGCTGCTTTTGTTTTTATATGCTCCTCTAATTGAGGAGGGCAGCACAATAGATGGTGAGAGTACTAGAAGGGTTGCTGTACTGTGCTTTTACAGAGGGAGGCATTTGGCTCTTCAGGTGGCACTTGTTTGCCAGTGTTACCTTTTACAGTGCTCACAAAGCAGGTGAATGGGGGAAACGGGAGAGTTTGGAAATGCTCTTTGCAGGCAGCAAAGTACAACTGGGAATGAATAGAGTTGGATAACCCAGGCTATGACAAATATTTCTGCATGGAGGGGCTACCTATATAAAGGGGGGGCTCTGCTATATAAAATGAGGTGGCTTGACACATAATATATCTGTAACAGGGTACATAATATGTCGCATAGAACACTTTATTAAGTTGGGTCTAGACCTTGCTTGTATAGGAACTGCTGGTAGGAAAAGACACTTGGTAACTGTATAGGAGTAACCTTGTTTTTCAGTTAAGGTTCTTAGCAAGCTGCAAAGTACATGTCAATAGTCAAACTTGCAGAAGAGCAAAGTCACCAGTAAAACTACTCAGGTCTCAGTGAAATGGAAATTCACAGAAAATTTAGGTTGCCAGAGCCCCTGGTGTAATAGTATTTAATGAAGAGAATTTACATTTTGTGACCATGTTTGTACATGGGCTTTCTTTACGTTTGCAAAAGAACAATCTTTTAATGCTTAAGGCACTTATTCCTTGCAGGATGATGTACCAGGACAAGTAATTAGGTGTACCAGCTCTATACTGATGGTTTGTAATTTTTGTGTTCTAGTGCTTCAGAATCTACTTTTTTACTATGACTATTATGATTTGTAATTACTTCCAATTTTATTTCTGTACTTAATTCTGATAATTGGCTTTAATTTTTACTTTTTATATGTAAACTTTAAATATTTTTTGTTTTTGAGGAGCTGCTGCTTCAGCTTTGGACGTATGTTACAGTTCTAAATTTGTTTTCACTTTGTAAGATGACTCCCCCTTCTGATAGCTGTGTTGACTAAAGTCCTGAAGTGGACTAAAGTTCATTTGCTAGTGGATCAAACAGGAGACGAGCTTTGTTTTCCAGTGGCAGCATTAGCCTAAAACGTGTTAAAAGAAAAGAAAAAAAGGTATAAATAACTCAAAGTATAATCATAGAATCACAGAATATCAGGGGCTGGAAGGGACCTTGAAAGATCATCTAGTCCAACCCCCCTGCCAGAGCAGGATCACCTAGGGCAGATCACCCAGGAACAGATCCAGGCAGGTTTTGAATATCTCCAGAGAGGGAGACTCCACAACCCCCCTGGGCAGCCTGTTCCAGAGCTCTGGCACCCTCACACTGAAAAAAATTCCTCCTCATGTTTACATGAAACTTCCTATGCCTCAGCTTCCCCCCATTGCCCCTTGTCCTGTCACTGGGCATCAGTGAGAAGAGTCTGGCTCCATCCTCCTGACATCCTCCCTTTATATATTTATAAACATGGATGAGGTCCCCCCTCAGTCTCCTTTTCTCCAAGTTAAAGTGCCCCAGCTCCCTCAGTCTTTCCTCATAAGAGAGATGCTCCACTCCATCATCTTTGTGGCTCTGCATTGGACTCTCTCAAGCAATTCTATGTCCCACTTGAACTGCGGGGCCCACAACTGGACACAGTTCTCCAGATGCAGCCTTACCAGGGCAGAGTAGAGGGGGAGGAGAACCTCTCTTGACCTACTAGCCACACCCCTTTTAATACACCCCAGAATGGCATTGGCCTTCTTGGCCACCAGAGCACATTGCTGGCTCATGGCCAGCCTCCCATCAACTAGGACACCCAGATCCTTTTCCCCTTTGCTGTCCTTCAACAAGTAGTTGTTTAATATGTGTGAGGTATGAAATGTCCAGGTGTTGACCAGAGTACTGGCACTCAGAGGATTGTGTGTGTGGATGTGACACATATGCTGAGTGATAATTTTTGCTTCAGCTTTTCCCCGGCTGTGTTCTAAGCAGACACAAAACCAGTCAATATTCAGTAACTGTCAGGATGGAGAAACAACATTACTTTGCTGTTTGTTATTATTTAGCATGACGTGATTACACTATGACTTGTGTAGATTGGCACTGGCTGCTTCCTCACTAGTTAACAAAGCTCCCTGCCATCTTGAGTTTATTTTTCTTGCACAAAGCCTGGGAAAAAAGGTGAACCTTGTTCTGAAGGTCACTATGTCCACCTGTCTTTCCAAGCCTTCAGAATGAATGCATTTCAGGGCTACTGACTGAAGATATAGAATACTGTGCCACTGTCTGGTTTCATTTAAAGCAAGGGCCCTCAGGACTCTTGAAGGGATTTCAGCAGGTGTGGAGCCGAATGGGGAGGTCCCCTTAAGGTAGGTGAACGCTTTCTACTCTTGTACTGGCAGGTTCCACTGGGATTTTCTTTAAATGAAAAAAATAATCCACAACCAACCTTTTTTTTTTTTTTTTGATGAAAACAGAGTTAAAACTGTTTTATGGTAAGACATAAATTAAATTTTAGTATTGTTTGTGCCTTACTTTGACACTGGAGGCTTCCTACTGAGAGAGCTTCAGTTTGGTCATCAGCATCTGTTGTTTTTTTTTAATCTCATGTTCTGTTTGTGAACACAACCATGCAGTAAAGCTATACACAAATAAAGCTATACCTATAGAGTGGAGTTTTGCACATGGTAGAATCTAGAGGAGAAAATGGCCACTGACAGATACAGCCCTGGTAATATATTTGCCTTTTTTTTTTTTTTTTTTACCCTTCTTTCTGACTGGGCACAAACTTAATGCATCCTTTCCCAAGAAGTATCTGAAATGTAGTTGTGTTCTAGAAATGTGGTTTCTAGCACAATTCATACCATAAATTGAAGGCCAACACGAAGGATGTGTTTATTACAGCCAAAAAAAACTTTAGGAATGAGCTTTACTTTAAGATGGTATCATCCCATTTTTTTTCTTCAGTCTTCATTTTTTTTTTCACATGCTTATGCTTTAAATTGTTCTTCAGAAACTTTCAGTTTGTACTTCACTAGCAGGAATCAAATGAAACTCCTCAGGATAGTACATTTCTCCTTGCAGCATTGCTTGGTTAAATTCAGAATAGCAATTCAACAATTTATGTGCTCTGTGCTGTGTAAAAAAACAATTAAGAAATTCTATAAAGAGAAATTTTCTGGGGATGAGTGGATTTATCTTTTCACTATGACAAATACCTCATTAATAATCCATGCAGAGACCAGATTAGATCAGATATATATATATTTTTTTGTTTTTTTTTCAGACTTCATTGATGAAGTGACATTTTAATGTTTGGAAGAAATCAAAGGCAGTGCTTACAATGTGCACAAAAATAATTGCTAAATGCTGTTAGTGTCAGTGTAAACTGTTACTGCAGATTAGAACTGGCATGTACTTATGTACCTAAATATGTGTGTTTTCTGTCAATTTTACTGGAAAACTGTCTCCTTGCTTATGGTCCTGATTGTATTTGAGGTCTTGCATAAGGCCAATGTAACGAAAAATGCTGTCTTCCCTTGGGTATTGCTTTCCTAACAATAGATACACTGGGTTGTTAAATTGAGAAATGTCTCTCTTTTGTTGTTTGTTTATTTTAATTTCAATTTCCCAAACTTCTTCCCTTTTATTTCTTTAAAAATTACAGAAGTTATCAGTAAAAGCTGTCAAGTTTCTTTATCACAGGAATGTCTTCCTTCTCTTCCACTTCCACCATTCTAGGTAACCACAGAAAAGGTTGGGATTTCTTTTACCCAGAGAGAATGATGCTGAGAGAGAGTTGTGTATTGCCTTTGGATATGTATAAGGATGGTAATAAATGTTCCTCCACATCGTTTGCTATATGACAGGGAGTTCTGACTTCAAGTTGCAGCAGGAAGTATTCAGGGTAGAGGTTAGTAGACATTAGAGGAAAAGAACCCTTTCCAGGCACAAGGATGGATAAGCATGGAAATAAATTTCCTAGGAAGACTGTGGAATTTTCACCATTAGAAGTTTTTGTTTGGTTGGTTTTGTTTGTTTGTGAGTTTTGGGGGTTGTTGTTTGCAAAGCAGGCTAGAAGTGGTTCATGTATAGCTGTTCTTTTCTTCAAGGGTAACCTGCAAGATGGTTGTATTATCATTATTCAGGAATGTATCTGTGAAATGCAAGAAGGATTTTAGCTGAAACTTATTTTTCTTGTGTTTATTAATAATGCAGTGCTATTGGGGGTGGGGAGAGGAAGGAGTTTACTATATATTGATTATGTCAGTAATTATGTCAGTTGCTTAATGCATTGTAACTATTACTACATGGAAGTATATTACAAGGGACTTCTGAACTTTCAGAAAGGGGAGGGCTACTGGAGACTCACATAACAGAGTGTTCAAAGGAATCTACAAGCTAGAGTTTAGAGTAGACTATTAATGTGAGAGAAAAATCAATGTAAATATTTAGTGATGTATTAGGCAAAGTAATTAATGAAGTATGGCATTAAAAATTTAGTAGGCTACCAAATGGTCTGATGTTGTTTTTCAGTCCTAATACAGAAAAAAAAAACCCCACCAATTTTATTATAAACATGTTGTTTTTCTGTGTTCATATTGATCAGTTAGTTGTAGATGTATTTTCTTGTTAGTAGAAGTCATAGTCCACTAGTAAACATACAGTTCATTTTTTACCTGGTAAGGCAATTGATCAGTCTATTTCTTGAAAAGCCTGAGAGCTCTTCAGAAACATAGCTCTGTACTCCTAGGCATCAGTTTTCAGATGATGATGTCACCTATGATCTGCATCTCATTGCAGGAGAGAAGAGGTGGGCACCTTTATTCCCCCTTGAAGAAAAATGGCAGGTGGGAACAGCTTGCTGATGTCCACAGCTTCTTTGATGGCTAGAGGTGGATTGGGCCAAGTAATCAGATGTGGTGTGATGCTCCTGTGTACTTGATTGCTTGGGTGGTGTATGCATAGCTTCTGGGAAGCCCTGGAGTACTGTGTACACTTACCAACTCTCTTGACAGGTACCATGGAAAGGCTGTTGCCTGCAGCCATCATCTGCCACTGGAGAAGCTTACACGGTCGCTTTATTAGAAATGGTGTGTGCTGACATCTTAAATACTTTGAACTAAAATCAAAGATAGCATGGAAAACTTCCAAAGCACTTTCCTGCGATACACTGAGCTCTACATACGTGAATTCCTAAATTACAGTATGTATTCTGGTCTTGCATTTAGTTTCAGTAGCATTGATGAGAGATATATTAAAAATTAATAAGGCTCTGAAAGAATGAATGTTTGGTTTTTCTTACATATAATAAATACTTAGGGAATCAATTCTTACTAAACATCTGAATTTTAATGAACTGGTACTTAATGATATTTTTAACATGTCTAAGAAGGTTAGAGGTGGAGCTGTTAAAAAAATGTGTAGATGTGGCACTTGGGACATGGTTTTGTGGTCATGGTAGTGTTGGGTTGACAGTTGGACTTGTTGATCTTAGAGGTCTTTTCCAACCTTAATGATTCTATGATTTGTCCAGCGTTAGCCTTGGAAATGGAATAAGTAGTGAAAACTTTAATTTAGCAAGGGAGATTTGAGAGTGACAAACACAAGTGATTAAATCAATGGCAAGCAAATGGCTGGAATGGACTTGAGTTGACTAGAAGTACAGTAGACTGGTCTACAATGGCAAGTGGAGGTTTGCTTCTCCAAGAAGTAATTTGTATAGATAACCATCTCTGATCCTGTTGTTTTGCAGAGATTTGAGGTTTCATTTGTCTGCTGTAACGAGGAGTTCTGGCTTGCTACTGCTGGTGGTTTCTTCAGTGCTTAGTGAGCAAAGATCCAACCTACTCTGTTTGATAAGAATTAATTTTTGTGTACCCACATGTGGAATTCTGCCCTCCTGACACTCACCCATACTTTGTATCTCTCCCTTTGTTAGGAAAGGAGAAAGGTGTGCTTAGCTTCAGGATATGCAGCAAATAAGCTAGTTCATACAGGCCAGATTTGACCATGAGTTTTAATCTTTTTATGAAGAGCACTGAGTTACCGTCTCAGCTGTGGTGGTTCATTACAAAGGGGAGAGAAGAGATCTCTTCAATTGAGGAGACAACAAACTAGTTTAGTTTGTATGTGCCTCTGTTACTTTGTAGCTGTAATGTTTTATGTTATGCAAAAATAGTAATATTTAATAAAGGAATTACTTGGGAATTGTGGAGAACAGAAGTGTCAAACTATTAAAGCTTTCATAGTTGAATATTAAAAACCTGTGAGATAGGTATGGATCATAACTGCCTGGTATCACATTCCCACTCTGTGCTAACACACTAATTGTGCTTCTGCCTCAGTAGGAAAAAAAAAGACTAGCTGTAGATTGTACATACAAATATTTTTTCCCCCCCTTATATTTTTATTTATCCTTAAAATTATAGTTCCTACAATCTTGTGAAAGAGGTAGAATAGCACCACTTGAATAATAGCCAGTTTCATTCCCCCTGAAAGATACAAAATATTTTCATGAATATTATTGTTAAGGGAATGATTAACTCCTTTGATGTCAGACAGAAGGTTATGAAACTGACAATATGTGATAGTTGGGTTTTTGTTAGTTTATCATGGCAACTTTTAAGTTTTTGATTAGGTTTACACAGTAATTGCTGGCATATTTAGGGCAGAAACATGGCCTTCTTGATGAGGCAGTTCATTACTTCATCCCATGCTGCCTACTTTTGTTTTGTTTTTTTTTTTGCATTATCCTACACTTCTGTATTACCAAAGATGTTTTGTTTTGGGGCTGGATTACAACTAGAAGTAATACAGTCATGGAAGACAGAACATGAAGCCCACTGTCATCTTTGTGTTGGCAACTCAGATACATCTGCCTGTGCAAATCTTGACCTCTGATGCCTAAACTGATGTGTCAACCTCTCTCTTTGGTATTTTCCTATGAATATCTAACTGTCAGTCCCGGCTTGGTGTGACTCAGAGCCCTGTCTCTCTTTCCCACTTCAATCAGCTGTAGCAGTCAATCTACTTCCTACAGATTTTTGGCTTATTATCATTGAGTGGTGGCCTTTGGACGTCCAGTGTCACAAATGCACTTCTCCAACTTGCTTTTTCATCTGTGATGGCAGTAACAGCAGGAGGTTTTGGTCTTCTCTATATGCAGAGAGGAATACTCAGTCCCTAGCTGTCTTGCTATTTGCACAGTGGTTTACTGTTGGTGGCCTGCCAGAAGCCCACTGGGATTTAGAGAAAGTTTACAGAACAAGATGGGTTTGTAAAATGCCTTCTGTAAACTCCTGGGAAGGTATACAGGAAATACCTTCATAGAAGGCATTCTATATATTTATATATGTGTGGTTTTGAGAGTTTGACTGTGAGGGTGTAAAGCCCACCTTTGAACATGAAAGAAAACTAATTTTGGGCTGCTTTGACTGATCTTTGTGGAACCTGACATCTGTCTGTGGAGTCCTGTCCTGAATGAATCAGTAGTGCACTGCAAGACATGGAAGGATGTTATAGTTTAGTTGAGGTTGAGAAGTGGGTAAAGCAATGCTGTGAAGCAGTTGTAATTTTTTTGTAAGCAGGGCAAGTCCTGGTGCTGTTTTTTAGATAGGTGTCCAAATCCAGGGTTCTTTTTCCTGAATACTGTAATTACTAAAATCTGCTTTTGGGTAGTTGCTTACATGGGAAAGCAAATGGTTTTCTTTGTTACAATCAGCAGAGATGTAAACAACTGTCAAAGTAAGAATTACTCCACATTAATTTTTTGGATGTGTCAGTCATTTCTACAGAGTAAGAAAAAAGTGACCTGTTTTATCTCAGGTTTGGGTTTTTTTATTTCAGAAATTTAGCCTTGTTATCAAATAGTTTCTTTTATTTTCCACTCCTTACAGTGCAAGAAATTGTGCTAAATCAGACTTAACAGAAATGCAGCAAAAATACAATCTTACTTCCAAAGTTCCACAATAAGCAGAATTATGTTACCTTTATAGGTTTAATAATATCTTAACTGTATTACTTGTCAATGTGTATTTTCATTGCTCATAACACATATGCTCTGGAGAAGCATTTATTCCAAGGATAGGATTTCTTTTGATGAATTTGTTTTGTTTTGCTGGGGATTTTTTGGGATGGAGTGTTTGGCTTGTTTTTTAAGCAAATTTTGTCTTTGGCCTATTGAAAAGAATAATGTTCATACTGTATGTTTGTAATTTGGATCATAGTAATCATTTTAGACAAATACTGGAAATGCACTTTTCTGTATAAGCATTTGCCTACATACAACAAGTTTCATAGATTCATAGATATTAGGGGTTGGAAGGGACCTAGAAGATCATCTAGTCCAACCCCCCTGCCCGAGCA
>JAOEGS010018788.1:62300-77789 GCA_025447755.1 Corythornis vintsioides
TTTAAATTGATCCCAGACTGTAAACATGTTTTACAGTCGTATATGTATAATAAAAATGGGTACAGACACAAGGTATATACATAGGTATTTCTTTAAGTAGTCACTACTTGTATGTGTGCTTCAACTTAAGAACCTGGAATTTGACTTGCACAAGTGGTATGAGCTCTCAGGTGCAATTGAATTCATGGTAACTTTGTGTTAAGTAAATACAAAATGTAACTTTTATATATAAAAATACTCTGTGAGGCTACCTAGTCTAGAAAATATACTGCCAGGTGTTTCAGTTTGGCATCCACCTTGAGCATATTTTTGTCTTTCTGTTCCTGAATTTTTCCATTTCATGTCTTGGGGTAATTCTTTACAGATTTTTAGAGATGTATTTTGAGGACAGTTTTGTAAGACACTCAGTTGATATAATAATGAGCCTTATGGAATGCCACAGCAGGATACTGAGGAGTGTGCCTTTGTAGAAATACTCGAGTAGTGCTCAGTATAGAAGGGCTCAGGCTATAGCTCAAATGCTGGGAAGAAAACAAAATACTGAGTAATTGCTCAGTAAATGTGTGTTGGTTCATCTTATTAACTGACTCAAGGAGCAGCCTTGTTGGGGGGAGGCAGCATGTGATCCTCTAAAACCTTGCCCATGATGCATACACACAGGGCAGAGGTGAACCAGGGCTCCCAGGTGTCTGGCCTGTCATTTCTGGCAGTGTCTCTGGTATTTGCTGACTCGGGAGAGCTCAATTTAGAACCTGATTTTCTCTGGGCCTAGTTTCTGTTCATAACTGTGTAACTCTGGGAACAGCCTGCAAAACCTATGACACGGGTGAGAAATGGCACAGAACAGCTTTTAAAAGTTTATTTTGACAAGGTCCATTGTTGGGTTGAAAAGAAAAGGGTCATGCCAGAAAAAAGGTCAGGCGTTTTTGAATTAAGAACAAATGACTGTTATGCCAGTGTGTTTGTAAACTGTGTTTAATCATTGCTGTGGACAATCCATAATTTATCTTCCACTAAGGAAAAGGAACATGAAATTTCCTTCTCAGAATGAAGAATAATGTGGGAGCTATTCATCAAAGTTTGAATGTCACAGAGGTCATGGGAAGAGATTTGTAAAATTTTTGTAATTCCAGAAATAACCCCTTTGGCATCCAAAAAGGAACTTGAGAGTTTAGGAAAGAACCCGTAGTGTATGTGATACCATCCTGCAGCAGGGTGGGTCAGCTCTGTGTGATGGATGTTCTGTTCAGCAGAGCTTTATGTTTTCACGTATCCCTCCCTTCCATCCTGTGGGAAGAAAGAGGGAGGCAATAAGCATATATTTTGTGTGTGACAAGCAGAGTTCATTCCCTTTGCAGCTTATGTCTGTCTTACTTTGATTTTGCTACTCTTTATGAAAACTGACAATATACTTTAGAGACCCTATATTAAACTTGCTGTTAATTAAGTTCTTCAGATGAATTTTCCCAGCAGGAAATGTTTGCGTCAGGAAGATTTAAAATGGAGCTCTTTATACAGAGGCTCCTGCTGAAATATGCAGTGCTCTCTGTAAAGGCTCTACATATTTAAAATATTAGACTAGCAAGGTATTCATCAGCCTGTTTATTAGTATTTTTTCTGTTCAGTAGGCAGGCATGTCATTATAAAAAATTCCATTTTGTAGCTCCAAAAATCTTCTATCTCTGTTCAGTTTTCTTATGACCTCTAATTGTTATTTCTAAAGACATGTTCTGTGTTAAAATGGTTTTCCTAGTATTTTTTTTTTTTCAAGTTCTGACTCTTAAATTGTTAACATCCTGTGAACAGGTAAGGAAAGGAAGTAGATTTAAGATATTTTTTTTTAAGGAGTTAAGTATGTCAAGATGCAAAAGTCGCTCAATGTGGATGCTCCTGAGCTGCCCTTGGAAAATTCTACTTTGAAAGAGATTAGTATGAGGAATCAATATTATTCCCTTCTTGCTCAGTTTAAACTCTCCTAAGAGTTTAACTAATCTCTGTGATCACTATTAATGCAGGTAATAACAAAGAATACTAACAGGAATAACTTCAGGTTTTTTTATTTAAAAGCAAGGTATGTAGAAGATAGGGAAGAATTGGAACAAACTGATTGCAACTTCCAAGTATTTGTGGAAAAGATGCAAATTACAGAAAAAAATCTGCTTGTAAGAATTCCCTGTATTTCCCCCCCCCTTTTTTTTTTAATTTTTGTGTTGTATATAGGACCATAGAATAATATGTGTGCAGTGTCAGATAAAGAAACACCTACTGTGTAATTGCTAGACAGATATAAATCCTTTTTGGGAGGTATCTGATTGAAGTAGGCAACACTGACATAAATCTTCTTAAAAATCTAGATTAGCAATTCCAGATTAGCACTGTGTATGTCTTTTCCTGCCTTTTTTTTTTCTTATCATTTTAATTGTTGATGGCTGATGTACAAGGTACATAAATCCACCATTAGAGGCTGCTGACATAGATAGTGCAAAACTGTGAAGCTTTCAGAGAAAGTAATTTTAGTTTCAAGCATTTTGAGAATAACAATCATAATGAGGAAAAATTTCGTTTTTCTATGTGGGTTAAAATGTTGAGGGTGGTTTTTATTATTTTTTGATGGTCTGATTTTTGTTTGGTTGCTTTATTTTTTTATTTTTTTTTTTATACCTAGTGCTTCATTGATGTTTTCAATTAGGCCTGTCTTGGCAACCATTTAATCTGTCTGCATTGAGTTTCATCTTCTATGTGATACTCTGGGCCATTTTTCTCTTTCTGTTTTATAACCTTGAGCAATAACCTGTCCATTTTGTTCTGTGCAGCGCTTTGTTTCTAATATCTGATGCTTTGTAGTAGAAGATTGGCACAAAGTTAGCTAAGTTTTAAGTGGGGGATTGCTTTGTAGAGGAGTTGTGTACTTACAGTCAGATGGTGATGCTGTGTAAGTACACATGGAGGGCAGCTCTGACTGCAATGGTGTTCAGAACGCCTTGACTCTACTGAAAGTGGCTCCAGAAAGGAAGAAAACTGCAGTGCTCTGGCTGAAAGGAATTGGCAGAGCCCAGGAAGTGCTGTGTAACGGTTTTCTTGGTGATTCACAGCACATTTATTTTTAGCCAAGGGGAAAAAAGAATACTTCACAACCTGGTGGTGTTATAAAAAACTGTGAAAGAAATAGAAAGGTTTGTTCGGGAATGCATCACTCCTATTGCAAAGTAAAAGTGTGTTGGAAGTTCACTAATCAGAATGAATTCTTATTTTTTTTTTTAAACAGATCTTTCCAATAATTAGGTTGTACATTTCACTTGAATTATTTTTTTGAAGATGGACTTTATATTACAGTAGAACATTTGAATGGACGACATGACTTTCATGACTTTGTGGAGTTGCACTGTCAGTTTTAGTTCCTCTTGCTTGAGTCAGTGCCACCACGCAACAAAAATTGCTGCAGATTTGGAATAGTTACTTCAGGTGAGAGAAAGCAATTCCATGAATGTTTCTTTACCAGGTGTCTGGGAGAGAAGAGAATGACAGCTTTGCTATGCTCAGGCCAACATTTATTTATTTATTTATTTGTCTGTTTATTTATTTTTCTTCCCTTGGAATGCTTATTTGGATTATGAGTGCTAGTAGGACCATAATATGAAATTAAGACTCCACAACCCTCTGTTGGAAAGGACTCCCACTAATGTTCAGACTTAGAATTAAGAAATATCAGAAGTTGCAAGATTTTTTTTTATATTTTTCATATATCACTTTGTGTAGTGTGTTTTTGTCAGATTCCCCCTTGTAGAGGATTAGGTCAACTTTACATCATTGTTTTCTGAAAAATAAATGCTCAACTGTGGCATTGCAAATTGTGCCTGACTAGCCTGGTGGCCTCCTATGAAAAGGTCACAACATCAACAGACAGGGAAAGAGCAACAGACATCATTTACCTGGACCTGAGCAAAGCTTTTGACAATGTTCTGCATGACATTCTGGTCTGCAAGCTGGTGAAATATGGGTTTGATGGATGGACAATTCAGTGGGTAAGGAATTGGCTTGATGGCTGCTCCCAAGGAGTGGTTGCCAATGGCTCCTTGTCCATATGGAGATCAGTGACAAGTGGAGTCCTTCAAAGATCACTACTGTGATGAGTCTTGTTCATCAGCTTTTCTAACCTTGATGATTCTTTGATTCTGTGAGGTGGTTTTAATTAATATTTTGCATGAGGGGGATGTGTTTTAGTGCAAAAAAAGTGGTTTCATTCCTTATTTTGTCTATGCAATTAGCCTATTATGGAGAGCAGTCAAGATGCTTATCATTTCTTATACATAATTCAGGTACCTAATCCCAGCAGAAAGTCCTGTCATCTTGGCCATCATCTTTGGAAGCTTTAATAGAAGGCCAGTCTCAATGCTTCTGTAGCTAAGTTCTTCAAGGTTGGGTGATATTTAGGTGAAGATATTATGTTGTGCTATATTTGGTCTACACTGGTACTGTATCTGGTATGTGATTGGCAGCTTTTCTGATTGTTTTCATTGTAGCATGATGTAATTTAGCGTTGAGAGTGAAATTAGTGTTATGGATAATTAACATTTTTTCTAAGCTTTTAGTTGTTGTATCTAGCAATGCCATAAGTAAAAATAACACTTTGAAGTGGTTTTGAGGAAGCAAAATAGGATATTGAGGAGAAATGAAAATGCTTTAAAAGAGTGGCTGTTTTTATATCTGGATTTCTTCAAATAGGAGCGAGACGGCATCAAGTAAGTGCAGTACTAGAAAAAAAAGAACAGACTTAAATGCTGTTTGTTTTTTATTGCCTAACGGGGATGAATTTCATGTTCAATGAGATAGCATAAAAAAGAGTAGCTGTAAAACCCCATTGAAAGTCTTGGCAAGGATTGAGTATGAAAATAGGAATCAAAAGAACAGGTTTGGGTGAGATGGAAGATAATGGTTTGAAACAGTAAGGCAGCAGTTTCTTCAGTAGCTGTGACTGACTGATACTAGTCTACTGTTAACAGAAGATGTAACCCACGCCCACAGCTGTGGGTATGGTGGTATTTTTCTCTCCCATGCTCCAGTTCTAATGGTTTTGTAATCTAGTCCTGATTGACTCCAGTTTCTAATGCAGCAGAAAGTGCCCTTGCCCAGCCCTTTGGGTGAGGGTGCTGCACAGGCTCCTAGGGAGTGCTGAGGTGGGGGAAGCAGTGAGACTGTGTAGCTGCAAGGTGTGTGGGCAGAGCAGGACTGAGAGATTCCTTCCATCACATGCAGCCTTACCGTTGTCCCAGGCCTGCATACAGCTTTGTGCTTTTTCATACTACAGAGCAGTCATTTTCTAAATACACCCTACATTCTAATTCTAATGTGCCCAATTAAAAACCATGTTGCTATTTTTTCCTTCCAGGAGAGATGTTAGACCTCACCTTTTAAAGGTACATCTTTTTACCTGCATATTTCTGTGACTTAAAATTCTTTTTACTGGAGTAGACTTCTTAGTCTTCGTATTTTGCATAATACCTTATCAATATGCTTATTGTAACTTCCAAATCCTCTGAATGAGTTTCTAACAAGCTGCAGAAATCCTTTCATGTGAAGCTTTCAGTACAAAATGTTAACATAATATCCTACATTGCTCCTGGTTGATTTTTTTTTTTTTTCTTTTAATCATGTGCCTCCATTAATCGAGGGATTAGTATTGGTTTCCTATAAATGAAACAATTTAGACAAGTTGGTTCTTTAATATTGTTATTGAATGTTTCTTACGGACAAAATACTACTATTTTTATGCAAGTTAATAATTATTAAGAAGATTACTATTTAATAGTAAAGTATTTTTTTCCTGGGTTTTCAGGAGTTCAGCAAGAGTATATTTTTATCTCCTGGCATAAAATTGTAAATCTGAAAAAATGTAATTGAGTTCACACTTTCCCTACCTAACTTTATTTACTACATATCAGATGTACTGACTTTACGTAATTGTTGTTTTGGGGGTAATTTACAGGATCCATCACTTTCTGTAGTTGATAGCTTGGTTTACTATAGTGTGTGTCTTGGTTTATTGGTTTATATTGTTTATAGCTTGATTTTTATTATGCATATATATATTATGAATGAGTAATCTGAGAAAATGTTTATCTTTCTGTTTTTTCTTCTGCATAAGATTGGATTTAAGCAGCTGTTTCCAGTGATGCTAATTTCTATGCCTTTTAAATCAATTTTACTTCACAACAGTCCTTTTAATAAATTAGGGTTCTTTTGTGTAGCAGTAATCTAAGATCAGTAATCTGCTTTTCACAAGTGTACTAAATTGAGACAAAACCATTGAAGCAGGCTGTCAAAAAGAGGGTGAGCACTTCACATGGGCTTTTTGACTAATGCATAGAGAAAAGGAATTGCAAAAGCAGCTGTGGTCAGCATCTGATAATGTTGGCAAAAGGGCATTATGCTCTTCAGAAATGTCTTGCACTTGTTCTAATATCCTTCAACAAGTCAAATATGTTTTTTAATGGGTCATTCTGCTGTTGTGACTTTCTGTTATGGTTTAGGTGAGGCAGAGATTTTTGGCAAGCCTGAGGAGAATAAAACTCTGGGCTACTGTACAGGTCTTTGCAAAGGGTATGGGATCTAGAACTAGGTGTGTGAACTGTAAATACTAATAGGACAAGGAGCAGGATTTTTTTGGTAGTTTTAATGGTGAAGGAATACCAGGGAATATGTGTGTCACTTCAGTGTAATTGATTTTGCACATTTACTTAATTATTCATTCACCTCAGATGATGAGTAAATGTGGAAAGAATAATGGTGGGAGATGGGACTGTTCATTGTTCCATTGCTTTTGGGTGCCATATGCACTAGTTAGGGCTGTTTTGAGTATTTGCCTACCTTTGCTCTTAAGTCCTTGTTCTGTAGGAATAAGAGCATTTTTGCTTGTAGCCCTGCATTTTGAATTTCTGCAGTTTAAATGCCTGCTGTCCTGTTACATGAAGGAATGTTAAAACCAACAGTTACTTTAGTGGTATTGTTGATGTGCATTTATCCTCAATGTTTATGAAGTTCTTAATTGAAAGATTCTCTCAAAGACAAGTCGCTTCTTCTGTTAAGTGTCAGCTGAATGGGACAACTATCTCTTGGCAAAGAAGGAAAACTCTTTATTGGGTTCCTTGAAATAAGAGGGATGTATTCCTTCTTCCAATATCCTCAAATACTTCATCTGCATTTTGGTATCACTAATCATGAACATCATGAACTTTCAGCTATTTAAAAAATGTCATAATAAATGACATATACAAAAAAAAAATAAATTATAAAACCACCATTCTTTCCAGAGTAGCATATGAACATGTTGTCATGCTTGCTCAGAGATGTAAACAGTTACCCTGGCAAATACACACACCTGAAAACAAACACAGCCACAAGACACTGAAATACACCAAAAGTAACTGATGTGGTTTTCTAAGTTTATAGCTACTTCTTAGCTCTGGTTGTTATAATCAATGTTTGTTATAACCTGAGGTACAGCTTCAGAATCTTCTTTTTTGAGATTTTAGAAGATGGGCTGCATTTTTTGAAAAGATATTTCATGTCTCCTGAGGCAAAGTAAACACTTTTTAGAAGCTACATATTAGCTATTCCAGGTACTAAAATTTGGGGAGCCCATGACTGAAATAATACGATAGGAATTCTCAATTGGATAGATAAAGCTTTTTCTGATTTCAGGTCATACAAATACTGTTCTGAGGTTTAACTTCTAGTCAGGCTCTGTCTAGTGCAAATCCCTTTCAATTAAGTATCACACTTAATATAAAACTATGTTAAAGGAAACAACATGGGAAGTAGAGAAACCAGATAAGCTGAAGTCCTATTTTCAATTTATCTCTTTTTGTTTGTTTTTTACTGAAATCCAGATAGACTAGATGGAGTTACTGGATACCTTTACAGTTTATCTTGTTTACTTTCTATTTCTTCAGGGTTTTTTTCCTATAAAAATGCATTATAAAGGTTTTTTATGGTACTTAAGGCAAATTCAGAGTTCTACATTTTGGTGAATTTGCTGCATGCTATTCACTTGGTAACACAGCTGTTTCCATAGTGTTACTTTAAAAAAAAAAATCTTTGTATTTAATTTTCTCCTGCTCTTTGTTTCAGTTTTCTGGATTATCATCCCCACAGTGGATCATGGCATGCACTCTGGGTTTCTTTCACATCAGATGTGAGCATTTGTATTTCTCTTCACTACATCTTATTAGCCTTCTGTCCATGCCTCTACTTTTGGTGATCTGTTGTTTCTTGGGAACAGAGGCAAAACATCTGTTTGAATGCTCACTTTACGTTGTCTTTGATCTCTCTACGGCATTCTTTTGACAATTCAAATTTTGTGGTTTGGTTTTTTTTTTTTTTTTTTTTTGTGAAGACAGCCTTTCCAAGATGATGAAACTTCTGCTCCATTGATCTCTCTAGTCATGTCCCAGCCCGATTACTGCAAACCCTTAATATTATTGCAAATATAACATTTTAAAACTATCATTTCCTTAGATGACTCTAAGGAAATTCATCTTTCTTAACCAAACGGGAAACCAAAGCTCCTTTATCCAAGGAATCTGTAATTGTATTTGGCAAGATGTTACTAATGCACTCCAGTATCTAACTGGCTTTAATTTTATTTTCCTGAATACCATTTCATGTGGATATTTCACTGTCTTTTTCTGTAGTCTAACATGCTGAATTTAATGTCCTGGACCAGCATTTTTAATTTTCCACATTATTTCTTCTAGTCTTCATATATTCAAGTGCAAATATCTGTTTTTGTTACTGAACTTCTCCTGAAAGTTCAGGTTCAGCTCTTTCATGAGCTACTGCAGTGACTACAGCTCCCACAAACCATCAGAACTTATTCTCTGCTGTCCTTGGAGCTGGAGGATTATTTAATCCTCTGCTGTGTCTGTGTCCAAAACTCCACTATGGCTCTTGGAGTCCAAGGATACAAAATCTTGTAGGGCACTGACTTAATGCAAAAAACGGGTTTAAGTTTAAGCTTGTACACACAGGGAGTTTCCATATTTTGTATCTAATGGTGCTCTCTGACATTTTTGCTTTGGTCTGCAGAATTACACATTAGCCTAAAGTGGATTGAGTGATTTACCTATAGGGTATAAAGTCGTTTCAACTTGCTGAAAATCCTACCTTTAATTAAAATGATGCAACCCTGAGTGCAGATGAGATCTGATTAAAAGCCAAAGTGCAGTTAACTGTGCCTTTCCATTCTGCATTGTTACACCAAGCAGCAAATAAGTGCCAGAATTGTTACTAAAGTTGAAATAATTGATAAAACTAGTCTGAGTGTCACCTCTATAACCTATGAAAGTCATCTGTTTTTTTGTTTTTTTTTTTAAATGAAGCATATTTTTGTACACTTTATCAAGAAGATAGCACTTGCTGGTTGTTTTCTTTGTGTTTAACCAATTTACTCAATATCATGCCCCTTAAAACAGTAGTGGTGGTGTGCAGATAGTTGTCAGGGTTACTTAAAAAAAAGAATCCTGATAACAAAGAATTGTCTGTCTTTTGAATGTCTGCATTTCTTCAGGGATCTTACTTTCCTTGTTTTGAAGCTTGAGGCCATACAAGGACATACATTTTTGTATGGCATTCATCATTCACTGCACTGTCTCTTTTTTTTTTTTCTTTTCTTTTTTTTTAACCCCCCACCCCTCCTCGTTTCAGACTTTGCTATTGATTGCACAGTCACAGAGTGAGCTGCAGGGCAGAGAGAAATGTACTTTTCTGTCGCTCAGAATTTGCTTTTGTTTGAGAAGGAATCAGTGCTGAGAGGAACAAAAATGAAGCTTTCAGTGCTGCATTGAAAATGCCTTCCCCTGAAAAATTATTTCACTCTTCATTATAGGTTTATAATGCTGGGAGATATATTTGTTTCCTGCCAGACTGAGATCATTAAAAGTGCTGAGTTAATGACCTCCTCCTGTATAAAGGGCCTCTCAGGTGTGTCTAGTTGTTTCTCTGTTGAGCTGAAGGAAAGGTATCCTGGCTGGAGTCTGCAGTGTTGGAGCACTGAAGTATTTGCTCAAGTGCCAAGGTAGGCTTGTTGCCTAACTAGGAAGACAGAAAAGTTGTTTACGTTTTGATTTGTACAAATTGATTACCAGGATGCTTCCTTGGACAGCCCTATAGGTGCTGTTACCTCAAAGATTCATGTCACCACGAGCACGAGGCATGATGGGGACTGAGCTGTTCCCAGCAAAGGGCTATGAACTAAGGAAAGCTACTATCCAGCAATGAGTTTTGGGAAAGGGCATTTTGGTGTCTCCCAGCTCAGATGGTCAGTAATCTTCACTCCTTACTCCATTTGTAATCTCCACTCCTGTCTAGTGCTGCAGTGTTCATTCTTTCCTGATTCAGAGGTGTTTGTGTCATCTTAAAGGTGACTCTGGGCTTTTGGATTAGGATTGTGTGATTCATTCTGTGTTTGCTGGACTTGATTTAATCAACTCATACAGGCATTGGGAACAAATACAGATTTGTCCACTTCCTTAAGTAAAGATTTCTCATAGTAAATGCCAGAGACACTGACTTTGAGATGTGCTGTTCTTGTAAATAGGAGCTGCCTGTTCAAAATCTAAAGAAATAAAGAAAAAAAAAAAATGAAGGGACCAGGTAGGGAATTTTTTACTCATGGAATCATAGAATTTTTTTATAACTTACACCTCAAAATAAGCTACTTACTAAAGCATTAGCAATAATGATAGACTGTAATATGGATCATATCTATCAATTCCAACAATTTAACTGTCATTGTGCCCCAAGAAGATTTCAGTTCTACTAAGTAAATTCGGCTCTTCTTGAAGCAAATATTTTTGCTTGACACAAGATAAAATTGCAGAGTAAACAAATTTTATATTAAGTAGGAGCAACTCCCATGTAACACAGACATTTTTTTCCCCATTATATAGGAATAAGAGGACTGCAATGTAATAAAATCAACAACAAAAGAAAGTAAGGTGCAAAGTGAAACTTCCGTGTCATTGTTATGATGGTAAGGGTAGAATTTGCTTTGTAAATGTAGTTCACATCTCTGCAGATGACCCAGCCTATTTTAACTTAATTATGTTTTGAAGAGACAGTGTAATTGAGGTTCTCGTTTGAAAAATAATTTGTAAAGTTCAATGGAGTTCAAGTGTAAAATGTTCCAAAGGGCTAGGTGTTTTTAGGTGCTTGGGATTGTTTCTTTAATCAGGCATCTCCAGTATTGCTTAATATCTATTAATGTTGTCTATAAAGGTTTGTTGCTTTCCTTTAAAGTCTTTAATGAGATTATTTGACTTTTCTGCAGGTTCAATGTTTATGTAGATGTAATTTACAATGTTACCACACAGTTCTTACTATGTTGTCAGACTGGAGTTAGTCCTCTGGTGTGCCTCATTAAATGGAAGTGTCTGATTTTTCCCTAAAAAATATTTCAGTGTTTTTATCTGTTATAGCAGTGTTTACAGTTTCCTGAAAATTATTTCAGGTCTCTGAAGGCTGGTGATCAACTATTTATTAACAGTCTAAAATAGGAAACGGACAAATCTAAACAATGAAACCCACCAATTTAAAAACACCCAGCCAGCCAGCCAGCTCACTTGTCACTCTAGCACATTTTGTGCCCTTCATCTTTCTCCTGGGGAGGGCGTCAGTCTGGTCTGTTTCCTTATTGCCTGGAACATGTGTGTCAGCACAAGATGGGGTGGAAATGACTGCTTTGGCTGAGAGGAAGAGAAGCTTCAGTTGGCACCGTCAACAACAAGTTTCTCACTCAGCGTGCGGGTGGAGGAAATGACTTTGGTCCTTATGGACCTTCTGTTGCACCTCCCAGTGGCAAATAATACCTGACTGCTGCAAGGCTCAGATACTGTAATGGGAAAAGTCTAGGTCTTTTAATGAAGATGCTTTATCAGTACATGCATGTGATTCATTCACAGAAGAAAAGGGGATTTCAGGTATCTCTTTCGGGTATCTCGGGTAACTTCTTTTCCCCCCAGAACTTCGAAGTGATTTCCTCAGAGCCGTTGTCTAAAAAGTTGACAGATGTGTGCTGAATATATTTGTGAAGAAACTAGTGCTAATAATGTATCTGTCACATCAGGTTCCTATTAATGTTTTGAACCAGTTAAGTTCTCCAAACTTGAATGGTATAATTTTATGAAATGGGATTTAAATGTGTAAGGGACAAGTGCCCAGTCTCTTTAGGAGAGACTGAAACACTTCTGGTTCCATATATATAAATATATAATTTTTTTTTTCTTTTAACAATAGTACTTTTTAAATGAGACATAACTAACAATCAGCATAGTAACATATGCAGTTACTATTTTAAGTCCTCCTCCATTTTTTTCTTATTGTATTGTGTAAGCCAAGCTGTGTATCCTGTTAGTAATTGTTAGTGTTTCAGTATTGCCTAAAGACTCCAGCTGATTTGCTTGCTTAAGCAGACTGTTTTTGTACAGTAGAGTCCAAGACCATCATCAGTGGTCATTGGCAGCAAAAAAAACCACAACAAACCAATAAAAATGAATAACCAGGAATGGAAGGGGAGGGATTTTTATAGCCATAAAGAGTTTGGCACATAGTTATTCTGTCTTGATTGTGTCTGGAATAGGTGTACAGTCCAAAAAAGCAGAGTGATAATAGGGAGGTGAATTGCCTTTGCTCAAGGTCACACAACACATGTGTTACTGATTCTTACTCTCCTGTCCTACCCATTGAACTGCTTCTGACCTCTGCTGTAACAGGGTTCTCTTGGGTTGATCTTTTTGAGCGAAAATATTATTTCATCAACTAAAAATGAAGTCCACAGAACACGTTCACTGTCCTTCAACACAGACAAAAGCAGCAAAGATGGGGTTTGTAATTAGCAGCAGTTGGAGGACACAGTATTGTTTGTGCAGTACTCTTTAGGTCTCTAGAGATTGGTTCTGAAGCACAGAAAGGCTGAGGAAGCAGAGGCATTGGCATGGTGTGGAAGCAGCTGCAGAGGCTTGGCTAAGCTACAAGTGTCTGAGTGCAGAGTAGGTCAAAAATAAGGAATGTTGCTTTGTTGTTTTGAAAGAATATAGTTTTAGCTAATTTTAGCATGAGTATTACAATGTCGTATGCAAACTAGAGATGATTGCAATCTAGGGGTGCAATGTACCACGTGAACAACTGGGGGGTTTATGCCATCTATTTCCAAAATTTTTTTGTTTGTTCTTGTTTTGGTGTTTTTCTGTAGTCTAATCACTTTCTTGTACCAGTTTCACTGTAGTAGGCCACCTCTTGACAGCAGTGCTGCCACGGCCTTTGTTTATGCTTCACTTAGTCTTGCTGATTTCCTTGGTGTAAAGTTTCTTTTTTTAACTTTAGTGAAGGAGAAACATTCCTTCAAATGATGAATCTTTAATTTATGTTTGTAGATTTAAGGTTTAATTTAGTTCTTTAGTAGTAGTATATGAGAAGCACCTAGAGAGGTTTTTGTTGAGGACAGTGTGCCAGCTTTTCAAGAATGGCAAGGAAAAGCAAAGGAAAGCATGTAATCCTTTATATTGGACATTAAATAGTCAGTGAAGAAACAGTAAAAATCAAATAATAAAGGATTTGCTACTGTTCAACTTTCCTCCTTAAAAACATCAACTTTTTTTTTTAGTCACTTTTGACTATTCTGTTTTAAAATAGTTTATTTATTGCACTATTTTAGTTTTATTATATCTTTCATTAACATGCTTTTCTGTTAATATTATTCCTTACATACTGCTTTCTTGACTGTGACAATGGGGACTGGGCTTCAAGGAAACTCCTGCTTAGAAAATAACAGTAAGAACACAGATCATGCAATTTATAGACCTTCAGTACATAAGGTGCTCCCTTTTGTTTATCTTAATATCTAGCTATATATTACAGATTTTGGAAAACCAAGTTGTGGGCTCATTCCCATGGGTGATTTAATTATTTTTGTTGTGTGTGTGTGTATGTATTTTTCCAGGAAAGAGAGAGAAGAGGTTAATAGAGTATGAATTAAAAAACTCTCTCAAATACTAGATTTGTATCAACACTTCAGTCCATTACAATTGGTGTTAATTGTGTTCTTCAATGCTGTGGGGTTTTTTTTCTGGAACCTTATCTTATAGGACAGACTTGCAGAAGAAGTATTTATTTTTTTAGGTTAGAGATCAAAATGCAGCTTAAGAATAATTATCAGTGCTGTTGAGAAACAGCATAGTGTGTTCATGCTGAGAGGGTGAGATTTGTGCTATCTGGAGGACACGCACAGTGAGTGGATCCTATCCTCTGTGCAGTGCATGAGCCTGAAACACAAGTCTGGAACTTATGATTGGCAGAGAGGGACCATATCATGTCAGTGGCTGTTCACTGTTGTAACAGGCTGAAAAACTGCAGAGAGCCCATAGCTTAGTATTCCTCAGTGTCTGGAATGAGTTGGATACCAGTAGCAGGGGTTACTGGTGTATATATATATCTCCACATAGGCATTCACGGACATGAGTTTTCATTCAAAGATAGTTTCATTAAGAATCTTTTTGGGTAATGGATGCAGTTATATACTAGTAACTTGGTATTTGCCATGCTGTTTGATGGTTTCATGTTTGTAGCTTTTCTGAATAAAAAAATGACACCCCCTGCTCTTGCATATTTACTTCTATTCCCCTCCAGCCCCAGTGTTTTCTTAATGTTTTAGACAAGTTAACAGGTGATTAGTATATATTTGGGACATAGAGGATATTAATGTTTTGCAATCCAGGAGAAAATGCAATGTTTAGAATTTGAGTTAACATACATTTGACATGTGAGTTTTCTCTCTATATAGTGTTGATTAGGATCATGTCTGTTACTTATATGCTGTGTAGTCTTCATTCCTTTTTCATAATTTCAGCAAAATCTTACTAGAATCGCCTGTCTGCTAGTAAGCAGCTTGGACTTTGTGGAGAGTGGAAAAGATCTGACAAAATGTCAAATGTGAGAAAGGAAAGGAAGTGGTCTAGTAGAATGATTTGGTCTGTTACTTTAATAAGGGCTTGGGGAAAAAAACCCAAACAAAACATAAGTTGAGTACTCAGCTCATCAGGAAACTCAGTTGCCTGGCAATGCTTCTGGACTTCAAATTGTGAACTTATTCACAGTGTTATCATGAATTATTTGCTGGGTTTTTTTCATACCAGAGAACCTTTGAGGTTTTGATCTTCAGGCTAATGAAACACCAGGTAATATGATATTGTTTAATGGATGAGAAAATGAAGTTTTGTTTTGGAGTGTAAGAGGGTGAAATAATTGCTCATTAGAGGAATAAGTGCACATGATGTTATTTAAGCTTGTAATATGAAGTTCAATGGAGCGGAAATTAGATTTACAGCTGTATTTTGATTTAAGATTGCTTGTGTGACTGTCCATTTTTCTTTGCTTTTGTTTTTGCCCTTCAGCAAAAGCAGGGTATTGGAATAATTCTTTACTTCCATTGTAAAGCAG
>JAOEGS010018790.1:0-28620 GCA_025447755.1 Corythornis vintsioides
ACCCCTCCAGTTTACCTCAGTAACTCCCCATTGCCCCACACCAGTTCTCACCAGTACCCCCCCTGCCCCACCTCCGTTCACCCATCCCTCCCCCATTCCCCCCCCACCCAGGCCTCGGTTTCCCACCGTGCCCCGCGACGCCCCCTCCCCCCGCCGCCGTCGGTGCCGCCTGGCGCGTCTCCCCTTCCTCGTGCCCCCGCCGCTTCTGAGGCGATTAGCGCGGCCCCTCGCTGCCGAGGGGAGGCGGCGCGGGGCTTAGGGCTTTGCCCGGGCGGTGAGGCCCTGGTCGGGGGGCGCGGTGGGGGAGGCGGGCGCTGGGTGCCCGAGGCGCGGTGCGAACCGCCGGTCTCTGCCTCACGGTGCGGCCGCGGCCCGTCCGCCTGCGAGGAACGGGAGGAGGAGTAGGGGGGCTGTAAGGCCCCGTGGGGAGCTGGCCCCCGGGGCCTACTTGTGCCTACTGCTGGAAATGGGGGTGGGGAGGAGGAGGAGGAGGAGGAGGCCGAGGGAGTGATCTCTTCCCCCGCCGCTTCTGCCCGCGCCCTGCTCTGCGGTGTTGCAAGGGGCGCAGCTGGACAGGGACCGGCCCAGCGTGGGCTGCCGCTGCCCCGCCGGGAGCGGGTAGGTGCTGGGGGAAGGGCGCTCCTGCCAGGGGAGAGCTCACCCCCGCTGCCGGGAGAGAAGGGTTTCCCACGCGGGAGCCTTAGGGAAGGAATTGGTGATGACAGGAAACTTCTTAAAAACGTGGTTTGTTGTGTTTTTTTGTTGTTTTCTTCTTAAAAAAAGAATCGCTTTTAGTGGTAGTCAATAATTTCAATTGTAGAAACTTTCCCTCCCTTCATTTTTATAGCTGATGTTGTCTTTACTTGCTTTCTAGAAAATAGCATCATTGTCTCTGTGTCCTGCAGCCGTCAAGATTTTAAGAGGACTGATTTCTAGTCTCTGGTAACATGGCAAAAGATGTAAGTATATTTGTAGCATGTCATGTCATAGAATATTCTTGAGTTTGTTAACAAAAGCAAAGCAGGTCATGCTTTGTAATAGTTAATGAATATATGAAACTTAGTTTATCTGCTGTGTTTTCCTGTAGATGTAACGGCATAAAGCAGCTTCCGATCTGTAGCCATTTTTTCCAGTGTAATTAATCTTGAGAATTCACTGTGCTTATGAATGCACTTGGGCCCTTGGCTTTGTGTGTATTCATATTAAATACTAAAATAACTGGGTTTGGATTGGATTAAAAAAACTCGGAGCAAACAGCAAATACTGTTCAGATGATAATGTTGTTGACCACTCTTGGCAACTGGCATTGCCTCCCTTGAATTAAAGGAGACCTCGTGTTCAAGGGAGAGAAGGTGGTTCAGTCTCCATACGTGTTCATTGTTTTGTTTCTGTCTACCAAAAGATACTAGTTAGTGCCTGTAAAAGCAGGCTTTGGGGACTTTTCATCACAGATTTCCATTACCATTGACATGAAGGCTAGTTTTTTTGATTCTGGGATCAACCTCTTGAACCACACTGGCTCTGTACCAGTATTAAAAATAAATACCTGCATTTGAGCTGTAATTCATTGTTAATACAACTGGACTGTCGCATTTCCGTTGAAAATAAGATCCTATGTGTATTCAAATTGGAGGATATCTCTGTTTCAGACAAAACCCTAAACCACCAACACAGGCAAAGGACAAGTGATAGAATTCAAATTCCTAAATGCTGGGTTATTGTCCAGCGTGGGCTGTTTGGCTTCCCAACAGTGAGGATTTTCAGGCAGTGGTGATTGGTGTATCAAATGAACCTTGTGGAGCAGTTTAGCGATTCAGAAGCAACTGCAAAACACCTTGCTGAGAAGCAAGTAGAAATACGTAGTCACTCAGAGCTTGCTTGGAAGAGATAAGGGTGGCCAAGGAGGTTACAGATAGCAGAGTTCAGGGAATGGAAGGCTGTATAAGCGGGAAGAAAAGGAAAGAGGAATGTTAGACAAGGAGATTAAATTGAAACAGGTCAAAGTAATTGAGATAGTACATTTGTTTAGAATTAGCTTCTGGGGAGAGATCATCTGAGAAGTGCTAGCCCCTGGAAATACAGATGAAGGCCCAGAGGGTCTAGGGCAGCCTCATTTTTGAAAGATCCAGCTTATTCTAGGAAAGAGAGCAGTTAAGGGAGGAATAATGTAACATGATGATAAACTTCAGAAGTGGAAGAAGATGCTACAGATAGGAAAATAAATTGCTTTCTGTACCTTTATTACAAGAATTAATAAAATGAATTGGGAAAAAATGAAAATCTAGGTCAGGTTTTAGGTAAAATTTTAAGTGTACTTGGGCACCGGAACAGGGTAGGTAGGAAGGGTATGAAATCTTAATTGAAGGATTGTCTAACCTGTTCTTAAAAACCTCTACACATACATAATCTTGCCCCAGGGAAGAAAGATGAACTGCTTACCTTTTTGCAGACTATTACATAGCCACCATTACATGATGTCTAAAATGCATAGTGCATGCTGGGAAGTTTGACATTTCCAGTTCTCAGTGTAGGCCCTACCAGGCTTGATTTAGTGCTAGAAAATGGAGATGCTAATTAGTATAACAGTTGTTTGTTTGTTTTTTTTTCTCGAAGGGAAGAGAATTATTCCCTTATTTTTTGTTCAAAAATCCAAGTTCTTTTCCTAGCTAAATAATGGAATTAGTCAGGATCACTAAATTTCTGGGCACTGAGTCCATGAAGACCTGCACTGCTGCAAATTTGAATATTTTGACATGAAAATACTGCTGTGATTAGTGGCTTGTAGTTCTGCCATGTCACCTATCAAGTGCTGTAGTGCTGAAGAAGATGGCATGGTGGGTGAATGCCCACGCCCCTTCCTTCCCTTTTTCTCAGCAGGGCTGAGATGGCTCAAGTGTGGTAAGGGCTGTGCTGATACAGTGTTGGAGTGAGGGCTCCATGTGGCATTTACACGGCCAAACGTGCTTCAGTGTGCTCCAGCCTGTGAGCACAGGCTCCCTGGGTGTCCCACTCCGTGCTGTGCAGCTGGGGCCAGGGCTGCTCTGGTGGCAGTGGAGCTGGCAGCCCTGCAGAAGGGGAAGGTGTGGAGCCAGGGCACTGCAGGAGAACATGCTTCTGCTCAACCCTTCCTCCCACCTGCTGCAGGAGAGCACTTTGGCTCTCCTTTGTTGTTTGCTTCCAGTTCTGATACCTCCTTGTAAAAACTGCAGTTTGAAAAGACCTGCTTGAAAAGTCCAATACTTGTAAGAGTTTGCAGACTGAGACTTTACTGGATAATTGATCAAATGGGGAGATGGAGAATTGGTAAAGCCAATACAGAGTTTTTAAAAAGGATTAAATAATTTGGGAAGTACTGCTCAGGTAGGCTGGCATGGTAACACCAGCTATTTGACCCAATGCTAAATTCTATTAGATATTATTTTAAAATGTATCCCCGTAATGCTTTTCAGAGTGTACAACAAAGAAACAATAAGCAACAAAGCATTGATTTTTAAATTATTATTTTTTTTTAAATTATTTTCAAAATCCTTGGTAGTGGTCAGGAAGCTTTGGAGGGATGTGGGAGAAAGATAAGTAGCAACTTAATTAAAAGGTGTTCCACTCCTGCAGGTGGAGTTTAAGAGCATAATAGCATAATCATAAGTAATGTTATAGCTGGATAAGTTGAAAAATAATAAGGGTAAAAGAGGAATGCTAGTTTGTGTAGTCTAAGATATCTGTGGGTATATCTTTTTTTGTGTGTTTGTTTTGAAAACTTACATAAAGGGTAGGGGATGTGGAATGCACTAAATGTGAAGGGGGGATAAAAAAGGAGCAAACTTATGGTAATAGTAATGATCTTAGCCAGCTTGGGGTTTATGTAAATTAACATTGTGTGGAGCTGAGAAGCCATTCTAACAGCATCAGGCAGATTGAGCATGGAATAGCACATAAAATTCAGATCTTAGTTGCTACAAAGGCTTTACTTTTTGTGTAATTTAAAGAAACAATAAAAGAAACCCCAGCACGTGGACAAGAGAACACCAAGTGCAGTATGTAAAGGATTTCTGTACCTTGAGAGTGGGATCATTCTGTTCTAGACAGAGGCTGGATGACTAGTTGAGGTCAGTAGAGTTGGGTACACATTTGCCTGCAGTGTATGGGAAGGCTCTTGGCCTGAGCTGGAGGTTGTCACAGCATGCACACAATTGCCAGACTCTCCAGTTGAGCCACTATTCCCATTTCTGATTAATCGGTGTCATTCTCTGAGACTTTGCTGAGTCTACTGTAAACTCTTCCACTGCTTACAAATGTGGCTCCTTCCAGGCAGGAGGTGGAGGAGCCAAATGCACAGACTGATGTCCTCTGCTGACTTGTGCTGCTCCCTAGATTCATGGGAATAGGTCAGTGGGGAGTGCAGTTAACCTGGGTGAAGTGGTGACCTGTCCATCCTTGGCATGCTTACAACTGGGCAGGATGAGCCACTGGTAAAAGCAGGAATTACTGTAGCATGAAACTAAATTTGGTAACAAGGATTTTTTTGTTTTCCAGTTCCCAGTGTAAGACTGAGGACTATTTCCTGGCCACTTCTGTGTTGTTATTTACTGACAATTATTTGTAAATTATGATGATAAATACTTTTTAGTATCAGTGATTAACATCCCTTCCTCCACTGAGTTAGCAGCTTCTGCAGTCTAGCTGAAGATCCAACTTGTGCTGTTGCTCTGTTTCTCCTCTCAGTTACTTCTTTTGCAAATGAACTGTTGAGGCCTCAAGCCATAAAAAGAGAGAAGATCTTTTCTCTAAGCCCCACTGTTACTGAGAAGCAGCAGGAACTGAGTCTATTAGGGGAGATAGTCCAGTGCATGGTGTTAGAGCAGGGAGAAGGGGGTTAGGCAAAAGGAATGAGTAAGATTCCTTCTGATCTTAAAAATTACATATATTGAAACAGGTGAATCACCTAAATTAAATATACAGTAGCAGCTGCTTAGGATTGTTTCAGTTGCTCACTATTATTGCATGGACTGTTTACAGTCACTTAAAAAAAGTATAATTGTTCATGAAGAAGATGTAGTTGAAAACCAATTTGCTATTTCACAAACTTTTTAAACTGATACAGCAGTATTGGACTTCAAAATTTCTGACAGATGATAATGACTTCCTTGAGAACTGTTCATCAGGAAAGCTGATGCATTTTACTGTTTCACAAGCTGCTGACTGTGGCATTGGCTTTGGAACTGCTTGTTCTAAAATGAGATTTGAATTTTGTTTTTTAATTGTGTTTAAATCTACTGTCATCTTTTGCTTTGAATTACTTTGAGAGATTTTTCTCTTGGTCTCTAGTTTCCATAAAACTTACTGTATCTCTTTTGTATTTCATGGTGCTTTTATTAATCTCACTGAGTAGCTATAGTCTGTGTGTCTAACTTTGCAGTGGGAGCTCTGTGCACATGTGTAAATCTGAGGACATCATGAAGCAATTCTTAACCTGCACAAAGTTCACCACCTGTTGTAGCATTACTGTTTGAGATCTAGAGATGTAGGGATTAACACTGATTGTTCATTGAATTGATTATTCAGAATACATTTGGGTATGTATTTTAATCCAATTAATTTATTTCACAGTATTAATAAATAACGTGCTCAAAGAATATATATATAAAAAAGAGCAAACTAATTTCTTGCTGCAGTTTTACTGAATAGGTCTGCAGAATTTGAGAGAAATTAATCAGTGCTTCTGTATATTAATTTTACCAGAGCACCACAAAAATTGAACTTTTTGATAGCTTCCATGTAGTGCTTCTACATCAATTTTGGACAAGTCTTTGTGGTTTGAAAAATTACATTTGGGATGGGTTAAAAAAAAGAGAGCCTCAGGGAAGTGGGAAAATGTATCTTTTATTAACATGATGCACTTTCAATGCCTAGAAAGTATTGAAAAGTCTTCACAATATTTTTTCATACTTTCTTAAAATACCATCACGTGTTTCTCCTTTTATGTTTATTTTTGGTTACGTACTGGGAATTTCAGTAAGGCAGACTAGAGAAGTTAAGTCTTTAGTGGATCTCCAGTGGTTCATGCACCTTGTTTCATATAATTTTAGTTCAGTGACTTCTCAGTAGCTTGATCTATTTCTGTTTGTCTTTAGTGAGTTTTAACATGTTCAGAAGTTTGCAAACTGAAGATCAAATAATATTCTGAAATTAGGTCTTCTGAAAAGTCATCACACTCTGGGATTTTGAATGCAGTTAATTATTTTTCTTTTTCCAATATGCTTTTTAGAAGAAGACAGAAGGAAAGTGATCTTTGTCTCCATTTTTATATTCCAAATACAAAATTTCCCTTTTTTCCCCCCCATATATTGGCTTTTATTTACAAGTTGGAAAATAGGAATTCAAAAATTGCTTGTCACCATGCCTAGCTTTGTTTTATTTGTTTAAATAAAGCATTTTCTTGCAGCCTTCAGTTGTATAACTTCTTTATTAATTGTACATGTAAGTTAATGGTAGTAGCTCCACATAGATACAAACTTGTAAAATTACTCAATAAATACACTGTGCTGACAACTCACTAAACAAAAATGAGGGTTTTAAAAGTTCACTTACACTGGGGGATCACTTCAGTGATTGTATTTGCTTGCTTGGATGTCATTTCATGGAGATTTATTGTGGCTAATTAAAAGTGGGAGGGAAAATGGGCCAAACTTTGTTAGTGTTCTTGGTGTTGCAGTGATTCTCAGAGAGCAGACAACTTGATTGTAGAGGTTGACAGAAGTCCTTGTCCCCAGACCCACTGCTGGCTCCTTGTGTTGGGTTGCATTAGCCCAGTGTCCCTGTGTTGCACCAATGGTTACACAGCCCTGCTTGGGAATTACCCCGGGGGCTGCTGTAGCAGCCGAGGAGGAGGAGTCCTGTTCAACATGGCTTGTGGATTTCAGCCGTGGTTCAGATGCTGTTGAACAAACCTCTGTAAAGCTTTCATTTGGCTGGAAAAAAAATAAATATATCTGTTAAGGTCAAAGCTAGAACAGCAGCAGCAGCTGGTTGTGGAAGTGCCTGCTGCTGGGGCCTCTCTGTGTGTCAGTATTTAGTCCAGGAGGGCACAATGATTTTATTTTCTGATTGGTGTATGTGATAGAAGTGGCAAGCCAGTGTTTTGGTCCTATTTCACACCAGGAATGTTGTGTTCCATTTGGCTTCATTCTTACACCTTTGCAGTTAGTTTTGGGGGTGTCAGCTTTAAAATGTTCAAGGATTGTATTGCTTAGGTAATTGATTTACTGTGAGGAACAACAGTATAATGAATTCAACTCTTGTGGTGGTTTTGACCTGTGTGACTGCTTACACTGGGCCACTGTTTGACTCATCATCAAAATGAATTCTTCATTTAATTTCTTCTGAATCGTAGACGTGTTGCTCTTCAGAAAGAACAGCCAAGAAAGCCAATGATCTTGATGTACTCTGTAACAGAGGCCTCAGATGTCATGCTCTGTATTCTGGGTGTCCAGTTTACATCCAGTATCAGTGGAGCCTATATTCAGAGTAAAGATCAACAGTGCTTAACTGAGATACTAACCTGGATTTAGTTTTTAATTTCAGAATTCTGTGCCATCCAGATCTTCAATATCTAGTGTTTTGACTTTGCCTTGCTAATTAAGGTGCTAATAACTCAAATACACTTTTTGGAAAGCTCATTTCTGTGGTATAACTTATTGCTGAGTGTTGGACAAACACACTCCTCTTAAAGATTCTGTCGTGAGCTGTGGGCATGGTATGATCACTGTTTCAGAAGAAGGCTGCTGAGACAGAAAATAACACATCTTGAGATTTCAGCAGGGTCAGACTCATGTAGCCTGACTTTACAGTATAAAGTAATACAAAAGAACTATTAAAGAATAGTTCTCACTGACCTCATTTGCAAAATGTAATTCAATTGTTTTAAAGAACTTTCTTTCCTATGGTCCTCTACTTCATATCTTAACTGCCTTTTAATCTTTGCAAATAATGAATTGGATGCCCCATAAAGTAGTCTCTTGCAGTTACATGATGGTTCATTCCCAGAGCATGTTTGATCTGGTTTCTGAGTGAGATGAGAAGCCAATGCAGAAAATACTGTGTTATCTTATTGCAAGTATCATTTTTTGTATGGATAGGTATGAAAGAAGAACTAAGGCTGTTTAAGCAGCACTCATTCTGATCATAAGCTTTTCTTCACCTCGTAGCTCTGCTTGGTTTTTGTTGCATGTCTTTGTTGCTCCCTGATACTAAAATAAGGCAAACAGAAACCCTGCACTGCAAGTGAAGTGGCACATGTAAAATTGCAGGGCATTTTCATTTATTGCCTACTCCCAAGCAGTAAAATGCCCAGGGATCACCATTCCTTTTGGATCAAGTTAGGTGCAGTTTGCACAAGATGTATGGTTGGTCACTAGCAAGGTTTGCAAATGCCTGTGGACAGCAGAGGCATCCCCTGGTGCTGTTGACAAATGCTTGGGAGGAAATGTACTCAGTGGGAATACTTTTCCTTCCCAATTCCACCATTTTCAGGTTCTGCCTTTGCTGCTTCTTTCATTATTTATTTTGAACTTCTCAGTCTGAGTCCCACCATATTTATCCTTTCAGTCATAATGTAAAAGAGATTGTATTAATCTTCCCTATTCCCATGTTCTTCCCTTCTCACAGGTTCTGCTCTCCTTGTTCCATTAAAGCTCTCTTTTAGGTTCTCATCAGTTCTGTTGCCTGTACTTCCTCAATGACTCCCAGTTTCTCTACCTCAGCTCTACCATCCCTCCATCTGATTTTCTAGCTCCCTTTCTGTCTCCCAGTCAGTCCCAAAATTGGTGTTTTCTGTCTGTCCCATTCTGACTCCCATTCTTTAACCATTGTTACGTATTTGGCACCCACATCTCTTGTAAAACCCAATCCTGTGCCTCATTCTAGTGGACTTCATGTGCTGTTAGCAACTGAAAGTTTCTATTCTGAGAAATACCTTTAAACAAATACCTCTGTTTTCTCTCTACCCTTTTTTACTCTTCTTCCAGCTTTTTTTTTTTTTTCAGGATGTATACTTAAAATGAACAAGACAAGTATTTCCATAGCACAAAGCAGCCTTCTGATCCCCATGCTGCTCTCAGAATAGTTGGGGGGAGTTTTCTCTCCAGCTAAACCTGATAGATAGACAGTCTGCATCTCTACTCCTTCAGTCTTGTTCTACTGAAACTTGCTGGTCATGCTTTCATGGAGTCCTTGTCCTTCAGTCCAAATTCAGCCTGCATCTTTGCTGTTCAGTGTAAAGGATCACTGAATAATGTTACAGCAATTTTTATTAAGAAATGGAGTGCAAGTCTGAAAATCTGTGGAATAAATAATACTATTGTTGTAAGGGTATTGAGCTTTTACTGTATAACTTCAGAGCCCACAAATACTAGCTTGTTAGTAAGATACTAAATTATTCTGTGATAGTCTATGCTAAGGGATTTTTTTTTTTAGCAAGTTAACTTCTCTGCATTTTTAGCAAATTTTGTTTCCGATGTAGTCCCAACAAAATATATTTCCCCATTTACCAGCTTTTGGGCTGAGGGAGCATCTAGTGCTTTTAAGCTTTTACTTGTAAACAAAACAAAAATAGACTTCCAGGTCCTTATGACTGCTGATGATCTCATAGCAGCCCAAATCTAACTTGAGATGAATTTTCAATACATTTAACTCATCCCTTGATTTATTTTCATAGCTGATTTTACTGTAGTGTGAAAAGGATGAAGGGTGTATCTGTTGCCCTTTTAGGATACTGGGAGTTTAGCTATAGGAAAGTATACATGGCTAACATGTGTAGAGGAAACCAATGCTAAATTATGAAGTTGCATGTGCTCATAAGCTTACAGAATCAAATATTGAGTATGGTATTATTTCAAGGAGTCCTTCGTCAAAGGATATAATGCATCTTGAAATTGAGAACCATGAGAAAATGTGGAATAGAAAATTACATGAAAATGAAATACCTTGTTACAAGTGACTTGATAAAGCTTGAAAACTACATGTGATTTCCCTATCAGAAAACAGAATTTCCTTGATATCTATAAATTGTCCTTAGCAGAAGTTACTGTTCCATTGGGGAAAATCAGACATTTCTTACCTGTTTGGGGTTCTTTTTGTTTGGTTGAGGTTTTGTTTGTTATGCATCTGTGACTGATATACCTAATGGGAGCTATGGTTTAATTTTCCTCTGTTTTTGGTATTTGTTTGTTTGTTTGTTTCTCCCCTTTTTTTTTTTTTTTTGGATACTGCACTATGCTAGGTAGGTTATGGAGGAGTAGTTCTGGTCTCTAAAATAACCTGACTGGAAAAATAGTAGGAATTTCTTAGAAACACACACGGAGAGACTACTGACTTACTATTTTAGAACAAAGACACCAGAATTTTCATACAGATGGAAGTTTTGCTTTTCAGTTTTCTCTCTCTAAAAACTTGTAGCTGTGACTTGAGAGACTGAAAACTAGTGATTATTTTTTACAAGCTTAAATAGCGTGTGTCCAGAAGTCTGAAGAGCATACTGAGACTAGAGTAACAGAATTTCTCACTAGAAAGCAGTTTTTATTATGAATAGTAGTATCTGAGGATACTATTTTCTGTGTGTTTTGGTAGTATTCTTTCCAGGCAGTTTTCTTGGAGTCTTTCCTAGGCATGGTCTTACGAATGAGTTGAATATTCACCAGCCATTTTACCTGCTAAAGCTGAACATTTAGCTGGTCTGGAATGGTGGTGGAACTCTCTAACTGCTGTACTTTTCTTCAGTGCCATGGTTCCTGAGGGAATTCTTGTTGTTCAGTGATTGCTGTTCTCTGATTCTCCCCATTTGTATATCTTCTTGATTAAATACACTGGCTTCCCCCAGTGTTCCCCAGTTTGCAAGTGACTTGCATAATTTCAGTTACACAAAAGCATGGTCCAGGGCATGTTGCTCTAACCTGTTTATAATGCTAGTTTAGGTTGTGGGGTTTGGAGTTCAGTGTTTTTTTGGGGGTAATATTTTTTACTACATTATTTAATTATGTAGAAGGAAACTTGAAGTTTGAGATTGTCTGTTACTACTGTATGGTGCTCAGTTGACTAAATAAGGGTGAAATGAAAAGAAATGGTTGTATTTGAGACCATTCTAGATTGAAAACCAAAACACAGCAAAGCAAGCCAGAAGAACCACCAACAAAATAAAGCAAACAATAAAACAAACCAAGCAAAAATAAAACCAGTAAGGGATGGTAAGTGGGGGATTACTGAATTGACTAATTTGCTAATTAGTGAAATAATTATTTGCCTTTACTATTTGAATTTGCTTAATATCACAATTTAAATATTTGGATCACTGTAATGGCCTTGTGAACTCAAAGCAAGTTTGCTTTTACATATTAGACTGCTGAATAGGTTTAGTAATTCAAAATTATTAATGTGCTTCTGAAATGAAAGACTTTACAGATTGAAACAACCATTTTCTTGGTGATCCACTGATCTCAAACTCAACATAGTGTCTCTCGTTGACAATATCTTTTTGATTCCCATGAAAAAAAGAATTTTCAGGAATCCTTGAGTACAAGCCTTCTCTCTTTGAATAGAAGCTGAAGTGCTGTATTTAAAGAAGTAATGACACCGAGACTGTGTTTTGTTTCCTGTGTGGTTTGGCACTCCTCTTGTGAAATTGAGGTGCAATGTAACACCCAAAATTTCATCTTGATGTAGCAGACTGGGTTCCAGCGTTCTGGAATGTCCTTGTCATGGAGTGTAGCTCCATTAACACCTTTGTAGCTCTGAGAACATCTTTGTGCATGATAGTGGTTCCATATTGATGAGTAAACCTGTCTTTGGAAGTGTCTGATAGAGTCCAGTGCCCTGTCACTGGTGTGATAGAGTTGGCCTTACGAAGAGCTTCAGTGCCTGGGAACTGAGTGGCTGAACTGCTGCTTTGTCAAGTGGACATTTGAATCCCTCCTATGGGCAAGGTGGAGAACAGGCAGTACTGTTCTTGAAGTCTCCTTGGAATGATTCAATTTAGTTACTTCTGGGGGTGAAATGAGGAGAGTGGGGGCTGAAAGTGCCACCACCCAGCCGTTCCACTGCTGCTCACTGAGCTTTGCCTTGTGACAGCAGCTCCTCGCTGCTGCCATGCCATCACGGGCACTGGGACATTGCTTCCCTTAAAATTCCTCCTCTTCTCACTTCCCAGCCTGTCCTCAGTGCTGGGTCACCTTTCCCCCCTCCCCATTGACTGAGGAGAGTTTCCCGTTTTGTGGTTTGCCGCCCTTCTGGAGAGGGTTGCTGTCATTACCTGGAGACTGACAGCTCCACAGCATCCTCTAGTGGCTCGCTTGCTCTGCTGGACTTCGGCCAAATCAGCCGTAGGGCTCCTCAGGTGGGACTTGGAAAGGAGAAGCTTTGCTGCCTGCCTGACAGCCAAGGGCTCGATTGTCTCTGGAAGACAGGCAGGAACCCGCGCAGAGCAGCTACACACAAACTGTTCATCTCTTCTGCACTGCATCCCACTTGTGGCCAAGCACATGTGGGGGCTTTCTTGTTCTTTCTAAATGGAAACAGTCTGTGTTGGGTGTTCAGTAGTTTTTCAGAACAGTTTTGTCTGGAATTACTTCATTAAGCATTTTCTAATTAAAAATTAACTGTGTTTAAAAATAACTTCTGTGAGTTTTCTCAAAGGTTTACTTTATAAACATGTGCATCGCCCTATAGCTTCATCTTTCAAGAGCATTGTATTTTGATCTTTAAAAGAATAATAAAAATAAAAGTTCAGTGTGTTGTTATTTAATGCCTCTTTCTGATTATGATGATTTAAGGCGTACTCTGCCAGCAATGTTTAAACTTCTGTTGTAGGTATCTACCCAGAATGCAGATGCACTCTGTGTGTATTAGTGATCCTAATTAGAAGGGTGTTCAGCTCTCTGTTAAAACAGTGCATGTACACTTTAAGACCTTAGGACACAAAATAGCTTGCTTTTTAAGTATATAATGTTTATAAAATCAAGGTTTTAAATTTGGCCATACCATGCCACAGACAGAGCCATTATGAAGTGGCAGATTTGTCACAATGTGGGTAGTAGCAGCAGAAACTCCTGGTATGGTATCTTGCATCTTGAACAGTAAAAAGCTGTTTGTGTTTGTAAATTTAATGGAGATTTCTTTCTTCAACAGGCTGGACTAATTGAAGCCAATGGGGAGCTTAAGGTGTTTATAGACCAAAACCTAAGTCCTGGAAAAGGTAAGAACACAATTTTTAGTAAGTCTGTACATTTCTTCATTTTCAGTTGTTACACTTATTACTGGCTTTAATCTGCTTTCTTCACATAGTTTTTGTAAAGGTCTTGATAAGTTTTATCGTGCATAACAAGCAAGTAAACTCTAGGTTTTCTGTGGCTTATAATTTTTAAGTGGTATGTGAATTTCAGTGGTGCTTTGTCATCCCATATGTGATCTTTCTAGTGTAGCTTGTGTTCAAGTACAAAGGACAAGACTGGGGCACTGTGTTTTTCCAAATGGGAAAAATAACCCATTTTAAACTTTTACACTCTTTATGACAGTTCTGGTGATAATGCATCCCTGCTAGTGCAGACCTATCTGAAAAAAAACCTTTGAACAGAACTGTTTTGGACTTGCAGATAATGGCTGTGCATGTGTAGTAGTGTAGTGTAATCAAGCAATTTGATAAAACACAGGCTGCAAACTTCAGTGTGATATGTAAGCTCAAAAACTAAGAGTATTTGGGGAGTTATGAGCTGCACTTTGCAATTAGCATAGTCAGGGGGGGAACAGAAACACCACTGAGTTTCCATTGCTTGGAGCTCATAAACATTGACATATATATGGTCAGCTATGTCATATAACCTCTTCTGTAAACTGGTGGTGGTATATATGAAGATAAGAGTTTTTCTCCTCTGTATTCATATGGGAAAAATGTTTCCAGAGTGAGACTGTACAACTGTTCTCTGATTTCACCTTAGGTAGATTCATTCCAGCTTATGCATGCTGTTGGTGGCAGTGTTCTTTTTCAGCTTCATAGTTCTCTCCAGTGTGTTCACCTACTCTTTATAAAAAAACAGTTGGGTATCTCAAGTCTTTAGTTTGACAGGCCAACTAGCTGCTGTTTCTCAGATTACTCATGAGCTGAGCTCTTTGTCCTCTGTATTCTCCTTATCATTCTTTGAGCCTGTCTGGTTGCTTTCATCAGCTTCTTGAACACAAGTGGCCAAAACAGTAGAGATGACACCAAGCAAAACACCAGGCACGTTTGTATGGTGGTGGTAACTCTTCTATGCAAAGTCACACTTGATTCACAGGCATCTCACAGTAGATTTGGGGGAAATGGCCATTTTCCTTTGTTGCTGCCTCTGAATGATGATAGTCTGGTTTATTCTGGTGTATTCCAGATGGTGTTCTTTGATAGGCTCTATTAAGTAGGGTGAAATTTATTAGGACAGTCATCTGCTTCTTGTCTGATGCTCTCATAAACTTCACTGTTGACATATTTATTTATGCATTGTTGGATAAGGTGGATAGTACTCTCAGATTAACCTGTAGTCCAGTTCAGATGAAATCTTTAGTATTATTGCTCTAGCATTTTCTGTACCATTTCAGGAAACCCATGTATGCATTTATTTTCACACCCTGCACAAGTTTTAATTTCTGTTGCCACCAATTAACTGTCAGTTTTTCTAGGTACATCAAGTATTTTACTGGAATCTCACTAGGCTCTGTCTTTGACACTCCCTTGTCCAAAATACACATTGTTTTACAAAAGGGGTCTCTCTGTTAGTCTGCCATGGTCTACTTTTGATGGAGAATACACAAGGGTTGAATAACTGACACTTACTGACTGGTCCAGATGTGTATTTGTCAACACAGTCACACACCCTGAACAACAAAAAGTGTGCAGGCAGACACCTGATCTTATTTCACTACCCTGTGTGCAGTAAAACTGATACTTATGTGAGGGCAGATACTTGGGACACTTTGCAGCCATGTGGGAGTGTCTTGACCCCATTACAGTCACTGGAGAACTAGTTAAACAGGCAATCTAGATAGCAAGAATTGGAAATGTGAATCCTCAATTATTGAGTAACTCTTAAGGTAAGACTGAGCAAAACAGAGGCTATTTAATCACTTGAAGAATTTGTAAAATAAATTCAAGTGGTTAAATAGTTTATCACAGGCTTGCAGATCCTCTGGTTTGAGAGTTGAACTCTAGTCTCAGAATATACCACCAGGAACAATACAAGCAAACTGAGTTATCCTCAGTTAATTTCTGCACCTCACAGCTTTTACAGGAGTTTTGTAAAGTTAATGGATAGCAACTAATTCTTAATAGTAAAAAAACCAACTCTTTTTCTCAACTTGATCCTTTTATGTTTCTTGTCTCTGGCATTTTAATGTTTATAAAACGTTTATATGCAGGCTCTGTAGTCTTAATCAGAGCTTAAATGTCAAATATTTGTCACTGAACTATTCAGATATGTATCAGAATTTAAAAGTAGTACTCATTTTCTATTTCCACTTCTTTATAATTCTTTTTTTTTTCCAGCGTCGTCTTTAAAGGTTGGAATTTTAAATGTTAACAGTTATACACAAAAGTACCATGTGTACTACAAGAAACTGTCTATATGAAAAAATCCAGTGCACTGCTGCTTTGCTGAGTTGGTGCAGACCATGTCTTAATTTCACCATGAAGAGGACTGAGTCCACAGCAATAGATAAAAATCAGAGAGTAAGCTTTGCACAGGGCAGCAGAAGTCTATCTGATATACTTAGGATGAATTGAAGCAGGTCAAGGAAAGAATCTTATTTTTTTCTGGTGGCCATCATTAAAAGCAGGGGGGTTTGTTTGTTTTTGTTTTTTTCTTTTTGCTTTGGATTTGTATTTCTGAAAAAAAGGAGTAGGCTTTTCTGGAATTGCAGTTCAATCACAAGGAGAGTCTGAGAATACATTTTATTACTGATAGGGGATCAGATCTCCCTGCTGTGGCAGGTGAGTGGTTTGCTCAGAATCTGCTGCCCCCAGAAACAGGAATGTAGAGCAGACTCTAGAGGGGCACTGTAGCACATGGGCTACTTCTTGAAGTTCATTCTCCTTATGCTCTCACAACACTCAGTGCTGTGGGATTAGTAATATCAGAGGGTGCATTCCAGCATCTTCTCAGAAACAGACTCAGCAAATTATGAATGCAACCTCACCAGGAGAATTATTATTTGTTCAGGCTGTAAGAATCATTGCATAATAACCTGGTTTGGCCAGAAAAGTCAACTATTGCTTTTCTTTCACAAGTGAATTCATACACCTACCACTTAGTCTCATACTTACCTTGCAGACCTTTGATGAAGCATTACAGAACTATTTCAAGACACATATTCTGTTCTCTATCTTCCAAACCATGTTTTTTTCAGGCATGTCCTTATGACCCAGCAGAGAAGTAATTTTTTTGTCCTCTACCATACTCCTAAAACCTTTATTCCTCTGCCAGCTGAGCTCCTCCTCCTTTCACATCTGGCTGACAACATGTGCAAACTGTCATAAGCTGTACTTGGTGCAGCCTCAAGTCTTACATGGGCCCCACAATTTAAGTAGGCTGTGAAGGTTCTTGAATGCATCCAGAGGAGAGCAACAAAGCTGGTGAAAGCTGGAAGAAGTGCCCTGTGAGTTCAGGACTCTGCTCTTGTCTTGTTTGGAGAAAAGGGGGTTGAGGAGAAATCTCATTGTTCTCTGCAGGTTCCTGAGATGGGGAGGCGGAGAGGGGGGTGCTGAGCTCTTCTCCCTGGGATCCAGTGCCAGGAAGCATGGGAATAGCTCAAAGATGCACCAGGGGAACTTCAGACTGAACAGTAGGAAGCATTTCTTCACTGAGAGGGGGTCAAACACTGGAAGAGGTTTCCTAGGGAAGAAGTTGAGGCCCCAAGCCTGTCGATGTTTCAGGGGCGTTTGGACAGTGCCCTTAGTAACATACTCTAACTTCTGGTCAGCCCTGAAGTGCTCAGGCAGTTGGACTAATGGCTGCTGTAGGTTCCTTCCAGCTGAAAATATTCTACTCTATAAATTGCTTTATCCAGGACATTAGAAGAGCAGTTTAATGGTTGAGCAAAATTCCAAAGCAACCTGATTGTAATTGTTTGCTTCTTGCATGCCTTAGTTACGAGTCAAAGATAATCTCATTTTGATATTTGAATTGTATGTTAGTTGGTTTCCATTCTGAGATAGCAAAATTTTTTTATTTTTTAATTCCTGGCTTTGTTTTGGATATCCATCTGGCTAATTACTTAAACCTGAAATTGCTTAAATTCACCCTGTACATGGACTTTCAATGATAATTATAATCAGAATTCATTTTGAGGGTTAGAAAATACAATATGGGTTGGAAGGACAGAAAGAATTTTTCATAGGTGCTGAACCAGTAAAACTTTCTCATGCATTTGCCTTCTAAAATTTGCTTTGCAGTGAACTTTAGAGACAGAAATTTTGCTGTTCCAGGAGGTTGCATTTTGAAGAATCAGTCACATTCTGGTCATTGCTGTAGTCATATTAATGTTAAGGATTAAATAGGATACTGTTCACTTCTAATCCTACCCCTTTCTTATGAAGAAATTTGGGTGAAGGACGTTGCCTGCTTCAGATGGGTGCCGAGGAAAAAGATAACCAATGGGATTTAATGCTGTATTGAAATTAAAGCTCTTAAATCAATTTAAAATAACTCAGAAAGTTTGGATCTTCTGTTATGCCAGTAGGTGGCATTATTGCTATGTGACCAGGAAATACTTGTAGAAGATGTCTTTAGCTCCCTTCACCTCTTATACTTTAAGGTCTTGCATTTTATGGGCATAAAGAACTTGAATTTTATTTTAATTTCATATTTCTGAATTGAAAAAAAAAGTCAGATACGTAAATTTTGAAGGTGTATTCAGGCTCTTAAATTTTAACACTGTCTAGCTGCAAGATTGTCTTGTTCTTTTTATTTGTATGCTAAAAAAACTTGCAGTGTGATGTTACTGTTAATTTTATTTGCAAGATTACCCTCCCTCATTTTTACAGTGACTGGAACTGTTCCTTTGGAACAGAAATAGAGATCTAACTCAGAGCCTGTGATTCATGGTTTAGCAAATAAATATATGCCTGAATATTTATACAGTGGCTGTGTATTATTGCAGCTGAGATAAATAAAAAAAAATATCTTAGTCAAGCTCAGAAAATAAACTTGTTGCTGCTAATAAGAATATTTTTAAAAGTTTGAAAAAAGAACTTTAAAACATCTAAAGCTAGAGCACATGGTTTATTTTAGTGTGGACTTGGAAAGACTTTTTGTGAGAGCTAAAGTATTGCTGGTCGTATCTAAGGCTGACAGGAATCCCCTAAAAGTCTGAGTTGATGTAAGGAACAATTGAAGAACTTCCTTGTAGTACACTCTGGGAAAGATCAATTTCTTTGTAGAAGTGCTTAGAACTGCTGTCTAATCAGGTTTGTTGATTGAACTGTGGTGTGACTTGCTCAATAAGAGGAGGTATTTTTACTTGCCCTGGTTGTTCACACAACTAGAGATGATCCCTGTGTGCTGTTAAAACTCGTGGTTGGTCACTACTCTCAAAGAGTTCAGTATTTTCTGAAAATTAGCATATAACTAATCATAAAATATCTGTCGTGTTGCTGAGAGATGCTAAAAACTGCAACTTCACAGGAGCTATAGGTGAGGAATCAGATTTGAGGGCAACATTGTCAGCTCTGGGGCCTTTCCCAGCTCTTCTAATTCCACCCTTTAAACATATTCTATATACATAGAATAATCTAAAACTAGTTAAGATGATGCTTTTGTGGTGTGGAATTTGTTTCTTTGAAGGTGATGTAGACTGGATAAAAGCTACTTTAAATAGCACCTTTAAACAAATGGTTTTTATCCCAGCTGTGTCAAGACCCTTCTTGCACTTGGAAGAAAGCAACAGTTCAGGCTCAGTGGCTTAGGATGGTTTTGTAAAGTAAAATATGTAACAAATCATGTAAACAGCCCTTGAGGGAACAGCATTTGATTCCCATTTCACCTGTGTGTATTGTTCAATGAGGCTGTTGTCAAGCACTGCCTTGATCACTGTACTGAGACAGGTTAATGGGTTGGAGACTCGAGTACAGTGTTTCCTGCTGTCATCATGCTTTGAGCTAGGGAAGGTGGAAACCTGCCCCATTCATTCATACAGCAGGCTCTTTTTGTTCTGGTGCTGATCTGATACCTTGTTGTAGCAGAGTGTTTCAGGCATTTCCTTAGTTAGCTCTTGTTCAGTGATAGTTCTGTAGCTAAGTCGAGGACAGCCAAGTGTGTCCTGAGTGCTGCAGCAGCTTTCTGCAGCTCTGGAACTCACTTCTGTGCATTATTACTCACCTTGACTAAACATGACACTCTGAGCTCTGCTCCACTGACGCCTGAAACTGGATTTTTGTCTGTCAGCTTCAGAGATTGTGTGCCTGCATTTGAACTCTGAGAGGTTTTGGAGCCTTCCACTCTCTCGTGAGCCTTTTGGATTTCAGTATTTGGAGTCTTTGAAGTCATGTTGTTACTGTTATTTCTATCTACTAGACTGTCATGTTGAGTATTGAACTGGAGTTTTTCCTAAGATCTGCCTGCCTTCTTTCAGTCTCCAGGATGACTTTCATGAGATCTCACATACCATTAATTTAGTGGCAAGTAAGAAATATTTGCAGATGGTATGAAGACAAGTAGAGGCCATGACTAAAGATCAGAGAGTTTTATGTAAGATCTTCTAGAATACAACAGCAGTGTCTGCAATAAGGTCCCTGTCTCTTGCAGAGGCCCTTAGAGAAATTTGTAGTCTGATAAGCCAGAGCTTTTCAATTGAAACAAGAATCTGCAAAAAAATGAGGTGGACATAAGCTACTTTACATTCCCATCAAAGGCCCTGCTCATCTTTTGGTTCCAAACTTGACAATTTTTGTAGCAGTTTTCTGCAGACACCAACTTGTCCCTGGAGAGAGAGGGGCAGATTATGCACTTGAGACTAGTTTAGGGTTTTTTTTATTTAGGGTTTTGTTTATTCTCAGCAGTTGGTTTGATGGACAGGTTTTCAGCTGGAAATAGCTTTGTATTTGCTTTGCAAAATGGTTATAGAATGGAATTATATAGTGATGTTGATGTTGAATTCCCTCCTCCTATCTGTTGTTTTACCAAGAAGAAGAAATCTACATATGGAGGACTGCCAAAACTGAATTGATACCATTTTCCAGATTAGTATTCATGGTCTTCATGTAATATTATAGAAATCATTTGCATCTTGAGCAGTACAAATATTCTGGCTTTATAAAACTTCTATTAACTTACTCTAAAATTCCCAAAATGTAGTATTTCAGGTGGCACTTGGCCTTCTCAAAGTGGCAGTGGCCATGGAATCTAGTGGTTCAGTCTCTTCCTTAAATCTTCATGTTCATGGAAGATCTCACTGGTCTTTTTTGGTTTCCCAGGAATGTTGCTGATAATGTTGCTTGATAATGTTGCTTTAGAGTTGTGTAGCTGTCATCAAGCTACATTGCAGCTGCTTTGTTAAAACTATCCATTTCAAAGCTCATTATGTGATCAGACAAAAGTTTGTAGAGTTCTTAAGAGTATCACAGTATGTTAGGGATTGGAAGGGACCTCAAAAGATCATCTGGCCCAATCCCCCTGCCCGAGCAGGATTGCCCAGATCAGGTCACCCAGGAATTAGTCCACGTGGGTTTTAAACATCTCCAGAGAAGGAGACTCCACAACCTCCCTGGGCAGCCTGTTCCAGTGTCACTCTCACTGTGAAAAAGTTTTTTCTAATATTTATGTGGAACCTCCTGTGTTCCAGCTTGCACCCACTGCCCCTGTCCTGTCATTGGATGACATTGAGAAGAGTCTGAGTCCACCCCTTTTTAGAAAAGTAAGGAAAATTCTGTGATTCTGTGAAATTAACCTTGCAGTAGACTGCTTATAGCAATTCTTAAGCAGTTCTACTGCAAGGTTAATTTTCCTTTGCTCATGTAGTGACAAGTTCATCTGCTGGACATAATTTGGTTGAGGCTGCTGAAGGAGGTGGGAGGATTCACTTTGCTTGCTTTTGCACAGTATTACTTCGTAACACTTGCTGTGTACATTCTTTTTTTGGGGTTGTAATAATGCAGAAAGGGCTTGCAAAATTACCTTCTTACCAAATCCAGTTCTCCTGTGTACAGTATTGCTTCTGTGTTAGAAGGCAGGCAAGACCTAGTCTGTTAGAGACTGCATTATCAGGAAACCAGCTTGTTTTTCTGTTGACTTCTGTTGTTGCATCACTCCTGTTGCTGTTGTTCACAAGTGAAGAAAAGAAAGACAGATTACATCAATAAATGGTTCATCACCTAGAATGGATGGGAATTCTGCTGCTGGACAAGGATTGCTTCAGCCCAGTCTCTTTGATTTGAAGCACCAAATTCAACATTGCTGCTGTTTGTGAATTGGAGCAGTCAGCTTTTGGAGACACCAACTGCTTTGTCTGCAGAGGGCACTCCTTTCTCTACTTTTAGTGAACTGTCTTTTTCTGTGGCACCTCATTTGAAATGTTCATAATTGGCAGTATTACTTCTTGTTGAAATTTTGCAAGGGATTTACTTTCCAGTAAAATCCTTGACTTTTTTGTATATGCAAGCAAAGGTTCAGTTCAGAAGTTCTTCACTAGGAGTGATCAGTAACTAAGAAGGCTCTTTCTTTACCACCTGCTCTGGGAAGAGAGCACTTCTCTTGGCTAGTTTGTAGACAGGTAAGCAACAGGTTTTGTTACAGGGTGCAGCTGCTTTTGTTGTGCAGGTGTTATGTGACATTACTCCTTGATCTCATCTGTATCATTACCTTCTGTTTGGAGGCACTCTGGATCTTCCTATTGGTAAAGTTTTACTTCCCTTAAGATTTAATGATTGCTTTTAAGTTAAGAGTAGTCTTCCAGGCTGGTGATGTTTGGAAGACTGAGAATTACAAAGTAGCAGTTATAGCTGATGTAGAATTTATTTATTTTTCTGTCCTTTTCCCATGAATTTTGAAAACTTATTTAATTTATCTTCTAAAGAAGCTAGCAATAAATGAACTAGCAATATTAATAGTGTGTTTGTTTTGAAAAGCAAGAAGAGTTGGTGCCAGCAAAAGTCTTTGGAGACTTGTGGTTTTAATTTTTACATGCTGTTATGCACACTGTATGTTGGCCACAAAGTACAGGCTTGTTTGGATTGCAGTGATTGCTGCAACGGTAATTAACAAATGATTGGTAAAATTGCTTTGAGAAACTGAGCTGTCAGTCACTTTCAAAGCTTAGTTAAAATTATTACTGCTTGTGTACGTAACAAACAGAAAAAAACCCCAACACACACAAAACCAGTTTGAAAACAGAGCATTATGAGCCTTTCAAAATGCAGGTGGATATGAAAAAAAAAAAGTTTGTACATCAGGCAGATGAGAAAAAAAATGGCAAGCACTTGGGCAGAGGCAAACTGAAAATTGTATTAAAAAAAAATCCCAACCATCAAACTTTTTTTTCCTTTTTTTATTTTTTTTTATTTTATTTTCTTTCCCTGCACCCCCCAGCTGTTGAGCAGTTCGACTCTTTCCTGTGTAGTGAGATAACTTTTATAGGTTAACTTGGACTTTGGTTCAATGTTACTGCTTTTCCAGTGGCATTTGAATTTCCCTGCCAATCAGTTTGTGCTGAAGACAGGCATCCTGTGCTGGTTCTGTAGAGAGCCAGCTGGGGTCAGCTCCAGCAGTGAACTCTGACACACCACCACAGAAATGGTAATGTTAATGTAATTAAGAACTTTAAAGAGGCATAGCATGTACTCTTCCCATCACACAGATGTTTTAGTTGCAAAATAGTTGTTTGTTTTCATAGAATTAAATGAATAATATAAGGAGGCTGGAGTCCATCTAATCAAGCCTTACAATCAGACAGGGCCAGCTCAGAGTTTTCAGCAGATGATTTTTTCTGTATCCTTCCAGTGACCCTCCTGGGCAGCCCGTTGCTGTGCTTACCTTTCTTATTGTGGTTGTTTTTCTTTGTATCTGGTTGAAATTTGCTGTGCAGCATCTTGTGTCTGTTCCCATTTTAGCAATGTGTTGTGTCCTCTGCCATCTCTAACTCTCCATGTAGTAGCTGAAGGCAGTGATTACATCTCCACAAAGAGCTCTCCTTGGTCCACATTAATTTTCTCTTGCACAGGCTGCATGCACCAAGCTCCTTCAGCTTCTCCTTGTACATCACATGCTTCAGTAGCCAAGCCATATTTGTGTCTTTCTGCTGGACTCTCTCCCATTTGTTAATGCCTCTCTTCCACTGTGGGCCCCAAAGCTGAACACAGTAATCCAGGTATAGCTTAAAGAGTGCTGGAGTAAGAGGGAGTAATCACATGCTGCTGTACTCTTCTAGATGCATCCCAGGATGAGGTTAAGTCTTCATTAGCATAGGGGTGTATTTCTGGCTCTCATTCAGCTTGTACACCCAGACCCCCAGGTCCTTTTCCTTCACATCTGCTTCCTAACCACTCAACCCTGAGCTCTGTTTTTGTGTGGAGTTGCACTGTCACAAGAGGTCTTAGTTGAATGCAGAAATGTTTTTAAGAAACAGTATGATAGCATGAAGAATTATTTTTAAACATACCAGAAGAATGAAGTCCCTGAGTGCATCTGAAGAGTAGGCAGATGATGAAGATGATTAGGGAAAGTCTCACAGCAGTACTGTTCTTTATGGAGTATTGAAGTATTGCTAGAGGCTGTTCTCTTAGGAAAAAAAAAAAAAAGAGTAACATGAATGGTTAGAAATCATCATGGCCAGATAATTATTTAAGGACCTTGTAGTGCTATTTCTGCCCTGCTAACTTCAGGATATGTATAGTTCATCCAGGACAAAGAGCCACATATCCTGCACTGGTCTCTGTGCTGCAGGTAAGTCAGACCTAACAGAGTGGTAATAAACATGGACTAATGGGGTAAGGAGCAGGAGCTGACAGGGCTGTTCTAGAGTGAAGGGGGGAAAGGGAAGTTATGAAGTTATGTCTTTTCAAAGTCAAGCTTTGACAGAGTCAACAACCATGTGGATAAGGGTTATCTAATCAGTGCAATGTCCTTGGATTTCTTAAAAATAACAAAAGAACTTGATTACCATCAAGGTCTTTAATCAGCCTGTTAAAGAAACTAAGGTGTCATAGAATGGGGTAGTCCTCCCATGGGTTAATAATTGGTGAAAACCAAGCTAGATACCGTGAGTACACCAAGTGAGCTGTTAGCATTCAAGTGATGGTAGGTTATATTATGAAAAGATGGTATTGGTGTTTGGTGGGGAACAAGGATATTGAATGATGCGAGTTATTTGGTAAGGAACAAGGAATAAAACTGAAAATGTGCTCCGGAGTTATATGGTAATATATGGCAATATATAGCATTCATTTGTCATCAATAATCTGTTCATCCCAGCCCCCTGCAAAAATAGGGAAAAAAAAGGGCAGGAGAACTAGAAAGTGCATGAGCAACAGGAACCATCGAAGGTGACAAAAGGTGATCAAATAGATGAGATGTAACTTTGGAAAACAGGCACAACTCTATTTTACACTGCAAATACAGTCTTCAGATGGTTTGGGGGTTTTTTAAAGCACTGAGGAGTAGTTTAAGACTTGTTGGCCTCCTGAAAGCTGAGGTATTAATAGCCAGGGAAGTTTTTTTCTTGCTTTACTGCGTTCTGCAGAGAGGAAGAGCACACACAAAAAGGGCCATGACAGTGATGAGGACAGGAAGCCATAACAGACTTCTGTTACAAGCTAGATAGCTGCTGGCTTTCTGAAAGAGCACTGGAAAGCTGGTTAATAATGGAGGAGTGACAGGTTGCTGCATCATGCTCACATTTGGGGGACTGAGGAGATATTCTTGCCTGCAGCTGTCAGTTGGATGTGGTGTAGTAATAGCAGCTAGGAGATAGAAACCTTCTGGAAAGCAAGGGTTTTAATGAGACTTGCATTGGCCTTAAGTTTTCATAGACTACCAGCATGCGTGAGAGGGATGGAAGGCATCAAGGACTCTTATGGGCCCTTCCTGATACAACTGCTGTAAAACTGCTTGGGTTACTGCTTCTGTGTTGGATAAGGGGAAGAAGGAGGAGAAATGGAAGCCCTCCTGGCCCCATTGGCCCCGTTGAAAAGTGATCTGAGGGAAAGATCTGCTAAACCTCTCACCTGACAACCACTTGACCCATGGTTAAGCAAAATAAATGTCTTCAGTATATTAAGACATTTGTCCCAATATTCTTTTTCTGTAGTCAGTCTTATTGCTTCTGTTGCTTTGTTTTGTTGATTTTTTTTTTTTTAAACTGTGTCATGTACCATTAAATGCCAGAGGATACCTGCTTGCCTTAGTATTTTTCTAGTTGAATTTTTGTTTTATGTGGCTTAAGACTTGCTTACCTCTCAGTGCTGATTGTGGATGGCTTATGAACAGCAAGAGAGCAGCTTTCCCTGCAGTGTTGGTCTACTGTGTTGCCTGTATTTTGCTTCAAGTACTGGATTCTTGAAGACTTTTGGTTTTTAATTCCCTGCCTTTAGCTGGGAGGGGATGCTTAGAGGAAAGTTGGGAATATTCTCTTGGAAAGGCCAGTGCTAGCCAACTTTTATCTCCTATATACCAGCATGCATCAGAAGGGTATGTCATCTGCTGGGCCACTGGGCATGTTTTTCAGTTGTTTTAGGAAAAGATTTCAATAGCCACAAAGAAGAATGGGGTATAAGAGTAGGGGGTTATGCTTCCTGCCAGATGCCCATTGCCTCTATTACTCTGCTTTGAGAAAAGAGTGAGAATACAAGGAATTAAAAATGTTTGTACTGGACCTGCAAGATCACAGACAGCTTGAGAGAACGTATCTTTTTTTTTTCCCCCCCTTCAAATGTGTAAATGCTACATTGATATTGCATGTCTGTGCTGTTCAGAGCAAGTTTCTGTCAATATGCATTGTTAGTGTAGATGAAACTGGAATAGCAAAAATAATACACTGTGGCTGACCTGAAGCTGTCTGTATTTGTTTTAGGGGTTGTTTCTCTATTGGCTGTTCATCCTTCTACAGTAAATACACTTGGAAAACAGCTCCTGCCAAAAACATTTGGACAGTCTAATGTCAACATTGCACAACAAGTGGTAAGGAGACTGTGGTTTGTGTTTGTTTGTTTGTTGGTTTGTGGGGATTTTTTGGTGTACTATTGCTTATACATACTGTAAATCTGACCTGTAACTTGATAGTCACTATCTCTTGTCATAGACAGTCTAACCTTGTTCCTAATTTTAATAGAATTATGATAAAGCAACTTTTATTTTTTTTGCATAAAGAAATGCAAAGGTGACTTAAATCAACATGCAGATACATGAATATTCTGGTTGCTTTATCTTTTGCTGGTCTTGCCACTTCTGCTGCAGAGGTGTGAAGTTGGCTTGTCACCATATTCAACTTTCTAACTTGTTAGTGGCAAAAATTAGGTTTTTAATACTTAAATACTTAATTTTCCAAATGTGTTCTTTGTTCGGGTAGTCTTGATTTATTTTTCTTAATCCTGTCCCCATGCAAGTTTTTCTTTTGAGTACAGTGGAGTACAGTGTGTGGGCTGTCTTCCTCTTTTCTCTATTGTCCTGATCTTACTCATTATTGAGGAGCTAAACTGCAATCTTCTTTTTTTGAAATCAGGAAACATAAAAGAAACAGCAGGCACTTCTTTTTCTACTTTTGCTCCCTCCCCCAGTGTCTTTCTTTTCTCTAAAATCAACCTCTCTAATTCTCTCTCTAAGCTTTCATTTTAGGATGTTCCTAGTACTCAGTACTTGTCTAAGTTGGTTAAGAAATCCAGCAAGTGTGAAAAGCTTATATACAAAGGATAAAATATAAATGCTCATTACTGAAGGAGTGTTCTCACCATATAACCTGTAGTCTGAAGGTTCTTTGTGCTAGTGTGCATCAATTCAATGCATCTGATAGAAATATATGGAAAAAAAAGTGTTGGTAATGTTTGCATAACACATCCTTTGAATTGTGCAGCACATGAATATCTTGGAATACTTGTGATCATTCTCCAAATTCTTGTGTCTCTCCTGTAGGTTATTGGTACACCACAGAGACCTTCAGCACCAAATACCATTCTGGTAGGAAGTCCACATACACCCAACACACATTTTGTATCACAGAACCAGACTGCAGATTCTTCGCCATGGTCTGCTGGGTGAGCAACACAGAAGTTACAAAGGATTCATAATTTTTTGGAACTTTTATTCTAAATATTCACTGTGATAGCTGATGTACTCTGCAGGCTGGCAGAGCGACACCCAGTCAGTTTACCTTTCACAGAATCACAGAATGTTTGGGGTTGGAAGGGACTTAGAAAGATCATCTAGTCCAACCCCCCTGCCAGAGCAAGAGCATTTCAGTATTAATGTATATTGTGTTAAAATTGGGAATAGTCACACGAGAATGAATGCCCCCTCATTTGTCATAAAAAGAACTAGAATATTTTCTGTAAGCTCTGACAGATATTATCACATTACTTAACATTTAGAGAATTCAGCTCTTAAAAGGACACAGGAATTAATCTGACTTGATTCAGTTTTTAAATTGGCATTTCTGTTTTGCTGGTGTATTTCCAAAAAAAGTACAATACTTTCAAATTGGACATGCATATCCCAAAGTATCATTTGAATTAAGAATATAATCCTTATTGGGAAAAAGTATTAGACACAGTGAATTAATTCTTTTGGTGTTTTTTCTCATGCAAGCTTGTTTTTAAGGGTCTCTCATTAAATGTAGTTGCTTTAAGACTGAATTTATCACCAGTGGACTTGCATAGGAATTGCTCAATCAATCTATCTAGTTTGACCATGAAAAATTAGACTACTTAAATTAAAAAAAAAAAAGAAAAAAAAAAAAGGAGAAATTACCTCACTTATCCCTCTGTCTCTTGTCTTGAAGGGTGGAAGCTTTTCTTTATTGACTCCTTTAAGGAATATATCTCTTGTTAACTTACATGCTATTGGAGCTAACACAGTTGCCAAAAGAATGAATTTGTACCTTGTTTCATCATCAAGATACTAGAATTGTTAATTACTGTACATTGTAGGGGGAAAAAAACGTTGGGAAGGGGTGAGAAGCAGAACAGAGGGGAAGGCTTGTGCAATGTGTCTGTATTTGAAAAAAAAACCCAACATATTCAATATTCCAAAGTTCAGATCTTCTTAATATATTATCTTAAAATATATGTTATTTAGGAAGCGGAACAAAAAAGGAGAGAAGAATGGCAAAGGTTTACGTCATTTCTCCATGAAGGTTTGTGAGAAGGTGCAAAGGAAAGGAACCACCTCCTACAATGAGGTGGCAGATGAGCTGGTTGCAGAGTTCAGTACCACTGATAATCACATTTCACCAAATGAATCAGTAAGTATATGGGAGGTCAAATGCTTGTGAACTCAATGGGGGAAGAGAAATTTCATTTAGCAGTAGGAAAATAAATACAAATCCCAAAAGGAAAGTTTGTTGCGCCTCAGAAGGATATTTGTCCTCATGGGAGAACGTAGCCTACGAAGGCTGTGGCTATGAGAGCAAGAAGGA
>JAOEGS010018791.1:6538-22901 GCA_025447755.1 Corythornis vintsioides
CCACAGGCACAGAGAGAGGAAAAAAAAAGGAGAAAGGTTTGGGTTCTCTCCTAAAGGGAATTGCTACCCCTTGACATCATGTCCACAGCTATACTTTGGAGAAAAACACCTGATGCATGTTTCAAAAAATATTGATGTTCATTAAATCAGCCTATGATGGTTTCAATATAAGAGTAGTGGACAGAAGTGATTTCTGAAAACTCTCTTCTGAGGCTTTTTTCTGTGGTTGGTGTCACTGCTGGAGGTACTTACTCTAGTTTTGCCAGTGTTTGAAACCATTCTGTCTTCCAGATCTGCCACTGAATATGGACACCTGATGATACTTCACAAGGTAAAAATACTGGAAGATTCCACATGAAACAATGCCCATTGAATGTCTAGACAGCATATTTTGTTAATAATAACAATTATCAGGCAGACTTTCCCTGAGCTTTCCCCCTGGTGCCACAATGATGACACTTATTTGCTACTCTTGACCAAGAGAGTGATGAGCACTTTTACCACCATAACTTCTCTCTGAGGCACAGCAACTTAGAATTTCTTGACATTTTGACTTCAGACTATACCATTCATAAGCATTTTTTTCTTCCAGGATTTGAATCATGCACTTGGAAAGCTTGAAGAAACATCACCTGGTAAGAAACATACAGTCTCTTATGTAGGGGTTTATTCCATGGAGCTGTTGAAACACTGGTGGAAAGGGTGGGATGTGTGAAATGTGAGGGAAGCACTTTGGGATTTGCTATATGATAGTGTGCTAGACCTCTTGTTTTATTTGGAGAACTTCATTTTCTCCCAGGTTGTCCCAAGGTGATGGCTTGGCTCTGTTGCTGCAAAACAGATACAGTGATGATGGCATAGTTCAGCAGAATGTCCTGTGTTGAACAGCTTCTTTCGCTCCTATCTGATGTATCTGTCTCCCTGGAGCTCTTGCCAGGGGGGCCATGGGGGCTGAGGCAATCTGATTTTTTTCTGTTGTTGCAGGCACTGGGAGATGAAGCTGTAAACTGTGCAAGGTAAATGTTGTATTGTCTGCATCTCTAAAAACAGGTTTCTATATCTGATGTGTGAAAAGGCTGCGTGTGATGACTGCATAGTTCAGCAGATGCACCCTGATGAACCTATTGTTACTGTCTTTCGCTCCTGTCTGATGCAGCCCCCTGTACCTTAGGCTGAGTTTGTGTGGAAGGCTGAGGGTGAAACACAACTTTGTTGTGAATGTGTTTGACAATTTGTTTCTGAAGATCAGTAAATGGGCCCAGCATTAAAAATGCTGTTTTTGTAATTTCATTGGGATCTTGGTTAATTTGGTGTTAGTGCCCCAAGTTCTCTAAGTGTGCTGTTGCTTTGCAGGCTGCCCTGAGCAGAGGATGCCTGTGCCTCCAGTGTGAGAGGTTTTTTCACCTGTTGATGTTGAAGGCAAGGCCTTCCTCACAAAGGTAATAAAACATTTTTAGGTGGATGTTACATCTGGCTATGCTGTGTCTGAGCTTGGGGTTTTGCTTTTGGAGATAAGAAGATCTGCAAATATGTTTAGTTTCTGGGAAATCTGAAGCAAAGATACCAGTACCCAAAGTATGTCTTCAGGTCCCATATGCCTCAAAAAGCATAAAGCAATTGGTTTTTGGTGCAAATATTATTAGAACATGTTTGTCGAAGCTAGATGAATGTGGAAGACTATGAATTAAATATTTGAAATGGTTTTCCCTTAAATGTTTACAAAGAGTGTCACAGAACTCAACTTAAAAATCTGCTTCTCCCTGCAATTCCAGCAGCCTCTAGGGTTGAGGAATTGCCATCTGAAGGGTGTTGGGGAAAGTGCTGGGAGGTGACTTCAGACTTCCCCATGGGGAAGGGGACAGGAGTGTTGCAATCTACTGTAGATGATGTTGAATCAGGTCTCTGATCCCAGTGAGGATAAACTTGACTAAACACTGATACAGTATTTCACTAGAACTGCTCTTATGCTGAAATGTTCTGCTGGACTCTTAACTGCACATTTTCCTTTGCAGGCTTTTACAGTCTTCTCGCTGCAATGTAAGTACTTGTTGTAACTCTGTAAGTATTAGCATAGAAAATACACCCAGAAGTGAAGTATTGAATTGCATGTGAGCTGCAGGGGAGAGGTGGGGGGCCTATGTTGGCTGTGTCTTGGCCAAAACAGGAGTATGTTTAAGGGTAGAAGTGCTGGGTGCCAGGCTGGTGCCTGTGAGTTCATGAAGTTCTCTGCTAGTACAGTATGTGTTCACCCTCTTCCCTGTAGCAGCCTTAAGCATAAAGCAGATAGCTGAGCTGCCTGTGTGATGAAATGTGACTGCCCTGACTTCAGCCATGGAGGTCTGCAATTAGCTCTATCTGACTTCAGGCACCTGATGGGATTTGAGCCTCTTGAGCTTGTCTGTGCCCTGTTCTCAGACTCTGCTTTGTTCCAGGGCTGGGATGTTGGAGCTGCAAAGTGTTACGTGGTGCTGCCAACAAAAGTAAGTTGCCAGTAAATGCATCTGACTGGTCTGAAATCCTGATGGGTAATGGGAGAAATGACTAGATACTGTTACTCTTAACTACAGTGGAACTGAAGCATTAAGCAGCAAGGTTCTTGGAGAACTGATTTCTATAACTGAGAAGGAATACTATGAACTAGTTAAAACAGAGAGCTGCTGTGGACTGCTTGAGGTTCTAGTTGATAAGGAGTGTGTGATAACCTGGCAGTGCAGAGCTTGTGCTGACCAGAGGCAGTGTAGTTATTCACTACCAAATTTTGCTGGTGAAATATAGCAATGGGTTTTTGCAAGGAGTAGCACTGATCTTCAACAGGCAAAGTCATGTGGTAAATTATTTGTTTCAGTGTCTAGATTAGAACTTGTGTGGTGTGAATGAAGATGTGTTTGAGGGCAAAGTCTGAAATGCTGTCAGCTCTTCTGCTAAGCAGAAGAGTAGCAAAACATTAAGCTTCTCTAGACATGTACTGTTTGTGATGATCAATTCTAAGCAATGGGAATCTCTCTGAAAGAGGCTGAGGAGGACTCTTGCACTGAAACAGTACCCACATTTAAACCAATATCTGCATTCAGATAAACTCCAGAAGCACTGCCTAGGAGAATGTTGATAAAATTTCCCTTATTGCAGAGTGAAGCATATGGATAGTTGGTGTGAGAAACAAGACTTAAGTTACATCTGAGGTAAGTGTAGATAGAGTATGTTGTGTTTGATAATTACTGGAGTACTGGTTTTGTGCTAAATGCCTAGATAGTGGTTCCTAAAATGAATCCTTTAATCTGATTTGTCTTCCCTTCATTGTATTCTGGAACACTCTTTGCTACTGTGGGAATAAAGATTGAGTACTTGAAGAAAGGATACACATCTCTGTAGTTCTGAATTTGACCTGAAAAGGAAGTGCTCTTTCTGATCTGATACCCTGACAGTTCCTGAGCTGCACTCAGGGGTGAATTCTGTTGGTATGAACAGATGTGACCTTTGACTAAAACCTGTTTTTTTATTGCTAGATATTTTCATACAGTGGAAACAGTAAAGGAGCAGAATCAGTGGAGACCACTTGGCCAATACAGTGTTGATAACATAGTACAGCAGAATGCACAGCAATGAACATTAACTCCATCATAGCTCATGCCTGATATATCTGGCTGTTCAGAGAACTGACACTGTAACACTGCACTCTTGAATTAAAGGAAACAAACCATTAACCTTGTTTGCTGTGCCTGTCACTATTTATTTTTTTGCTAGTCTTGGTTATGTTGGCTGTCCACAAATTTCAGATCAAGTTGTAGGTGATTGCTGTACAAACCTGTTTTCCACAATAGACTGGTTCTCAACTTTTACGTTTTCAAGATTACTTCTATGGATTTTGTATTTTACATATGAAAACTCAATTGAATACAGCCTTCTGTTGAGAGAGGCAGTTTCACAATAGCTTTGTACTTCTCCCTGATTCTTTCCATGTTAGTAATACTGTGTTCCCAATGCAGTTAGGATTTGTAAGCTTTGTGTATTCTGTGTCTTGAAAGTTGGAAGTTTTGTTAGTTGTGAGCCAAAATGAAGCTTCCTTGTGGATAAAATTAATGTGGTGAGTAGAATTAAATAATGAAACTTGCAGCTAGTACTGTCTGTTATTCTGAAACAACCTCTTTTTTTTCCTCAGGATTAGGAACCTGGTTCTTCCTCAGGAAAGGACTGTGCTGTCTGCAACCCCATTGGGTAAGACCACACAGCACACAACTTCTGCTCATAATCTTGAGAATGCTTGTAGCCACTGATGAAATTGATTCTGCCAAATGAATTCCTGTGATATTAACCATTTCCGTTCCTATTTTCTCTGAGGTTACAAAGCTGCTGTGCTGCTTTTAGCAGTTGTGCTACTGCATGTGTTAATTTTCTTCTCTTGCTTTAGGTGAGGAGGCAGCTTTGAAAGTAATCTGTGAAGAACTGAGAAGGTGAGTGGAACTGTAGAAATGATGACATTTATTTGCTGGAACCCCATGATGATCACTTCAGCTTGAACTCTCTTTCTGAACAGAGATGAAAACCTAAGATCTGAGTTGTTCCCAGCAAGCACCTTGTGCTGGTTTGGTACCTTATGGTGGTTGTTCTTCTGTCTTACTAGGTGGAAGATTGCAGAATAATGGGTTAAACTTGCATGAACAGCATTAAAAAAGCCAAGGGTGTCTTCACCACACTGGCAATGTTTGCCTGCTACTGCTTGGAACCAATAAAAAATTGTGAACTCTTACCTGTTGTTGTGAACTGCTTTCTGTCTTGAACAGCTTTGCTGTAAAACAGCCCCAGGCTACTTTATAAAAGCTCCAAATGCTTGATTTAGAGTGAGGATTTTAACTAGTTTAAATGCTACTCCTGCAAGTGTCTCAACTTAGGTGTGCCAGGTATTGCTAGAGTGCAGGTTGCAATTGACCTGAGAAATACCAGGATTTGGACATGGATAAATAATTAAAGTAGTAATTAGTGTGTTGTAGGTGAGATCAGCATGGCTTCTTGTGTAGTCACTTCTAAAATTACATGCCACTGGTGAGTCTGGCTTTGCTTGTTCAGGTGCAGAGGCACAGAATAAGCATGCAGCCTTAACCTCTTTCCACTGGACTTCTCATCTGGTGATAACCAGGAGGAAAAAATATTTGTGGGATGGTGGAGGATTGTGATAATACTATTTGTTTTTTTTAAAAAAAAGCTACTGCTTATTAGGCAGCATGGCTTGCTCATTGCTGCTTCTCAAAACTTCTTAATGGTGGGACTTCTTAGGAAAAGCTTCCCCCATCTTTGTTGTCTGGAGTGATACCAGTAGGGGAAAGACAGCTCTATGAAGAACTTGGTTCTCCATATTACTTGAGCTATTGCTGTAGCACTTCTAATGAGAAGTAAAACTAGACAGCCAAACTGGTCTGTAGGAGTATTTTCAGATTATTAGTATTCCCTAGAACTGTTTAGTAAGAGGAGTAGGTTTGTCATATGTCCCTGTTACTCCAGCTGGTACAATCTACTGTAATTCAAACTGCATCTTGTAGAAAGAGCTGAAATGTTTTTAGCCAGGATAGCATTTCATCCTAGAGAAAATTAGACATGATCTTGTGTCCATTTACAAATTAAATCTCTTCTGCAGAAAAGTAAAAGCCATTAATGTGGTCTGTTTTCATTCAGAGCTGATTAGTAGCCTCTTTACCCCCCCAATCACCATATTACTTTTTAAAATACCAGACTTCATTGTGCCTGTTGAAGAGCTTGAAGGGGCTGTCGTAGCCTGCAGTGTAGAAGAAGTCTTCATGAAATGACTGGCCTCTGTTTCTTAAAATTCTGGCCAAGACTTCAGCTTCCTCAGCATATTTCTCTGGGGAGGCAAATCCACCAAAGGACCTGGTAGAAGTGAAAAAGGATTTTAAAGGTTCAAGACCCCCCTGCATTTTATTTTCATAGAAGGAACCTTCATTATTTTAAATTTTGCAGTGTTTGAGCATTTCTGGTAGTTTGTAGTTACGTAAATAATGCAGCACTAGCTGTCAGAGTGTGTATTGCTGTATCCTACTTTTAAAAGATTGAAGTTGCTTGCAATTCTGCAAGCTGTTTTTAATACATGCAGAGAGGGCAAATGTAGCTTGGGGTGGTTTTCTTGTAATAACTGTCCTGCAGATTTTGTGGGAGTTTGGGACTACAAATGAATGGGTCTGTGCCCTGAGGATTCTGAAGGCTGTTTCTACTAGCTGTTAGTGCAGTGTATGTGCTGAAAAATGAATGTTTTGAAACCTTATTTCTTTGTTCTTGGTAAAACGCTCAGAAGATTGACAGAACCTGTACTTTTGGAAACAAGTCTCTGAACAGCATCTATCTACAATGTAGACCAGATTCTTAACTGAATAATGGAACTACAGAATGTTAGGGGTTGGAAGTGGCCTCTAGAGAATATCAAGTCCAAAGCAGGATCAGTTAGGCCTTGTGCGTCAGGAATGTATCTGGGTGGGTTTTGAAAGTCTAGAGGAGATGCCATACCTCTCCCTGCAGCCTGTTCCAGGCTCTGTCACCCTTACACTAAAGTTCCTCCTGTTGAGGTGGAACCTTCTATGTTCCAGTTTATACCCATTGTTCCTTGTCCTATTGCTGGGCACTACAGGAAAGAGATTGACTCCTTCCATTTGACTTTGTAGATATTAATAAGTTCCCCTCAGGCTTCTCAAGACTGAACAACTGCAGTTCCCCCACTCTATCTTCATAGGGGAGATGCTCAAACCCCTTACTAACCCTTGAACTCCTTGTAGCAGTTGCCTACTCAGGGACCCATTGTGCTGGGGGTGCTTACCGGACAAAGATGGCCGCAGCCTTCCGTTCCTCAATGAACACCTCTGAGTCAGTGGGCTGGGGAGGAGAGTTCTGGTGTTCAAAGGGCACGAAGAAAGAGATCTTGTAGTCTGCACAGCCAGATTTTACCAGGCACGTCACGGGCACAGTCATATCAATCTTGATTTCTAGAGGGGGGGGAAGTTTTTTTTTTAAGCTGCAAGCAAGGGTAGTGCCTGGATACTGCTGTGAGGGGTGGAGCTGACTTTCCTAAAGGCAGGAGCTAAAGCAACCTCCTGGATACAAGGGCCTGGTGGAGTCACAGGGGTGCTAGACCAGGTACAGGAAACCTGCTGTGTCCCCTGGCCCATCTGCTATCTTATTCCATTCAGCTTCATCTCCCGTTTCTGCTTCTTGCAGTTGAAAACCAGCAGTTACCTTTCTCATTCTTCCCCTGGAGGTAGTGGAAGAGTTTCCAGAAGCCCTGGCGCATCGCCTCCTTCTGGGTCTCTCCCCTAATGACTGTGCTCACCCACTTGGCTGTCTCATACTGACGTAGTTCATAGTCCTTTGCCTGAAAGGTAGCAGAAGACACAGTGTCTATGAGATGGGAGATTAAAAGTGGTGTAAATTAAGAGCTGCTCTCTCCAAAGCATCATGAAAATATTGTTGCAATCAGATAACCTTTTTCCTGCAGGCTCTGGCCATACCCCCAACACCAAACTGCTTGATCCCTCCCTTGTGAAGCCACTGCCTTAGGCTGTGCTTCCAAATATCCCCTTAGCAGTTGAGTGTGGACAGTGTTCATAGTAACACTTTCCAGTTCTTCCATGCTCAACCTATTCCCAAATCCATGTTGGCTCTGCAGCACCCTGGCTGTGGAGAGCATTCTCTGCTGCCCTGGCTTTAGGCGTTACCATCGTCTCTGCTGCGCTCCACCGTGGGGACTGCAGATCCAGGGACAGAAACGTCTGCTTGAAGGATTTGATCATCTTGACAGAGCTGAAAGGCAGACACAGTTCATTGGCCTCTCTCCACTCTATGTGATGTACATGGGGCAGAAGAAAGCACTAGGCCTTTTCTGCCTAACATTAGAGAGCTTTTAGTTAACTTCTGGTCTCTGACCTTTAACACTTGGTACACTGAGAAGCAACTGGAAAAGTTAAGACAAAAGACTGGTGCCTTCCAAAAGGCAGTTACCCCTGAAATTGAGCCACCCGGATTCCACTGCTTATCACCAGTGCTTCAGCAACAAGGGCTGAAGAAATCCTTTTAGCTCTGAAGGAACTAATAGAGAGCCAGGAGCAAGAAGCTACGTGTGGGCTGCTTGAGGTGCTTTCATCTTCCAGGACATGCTGCCATTGCTGCTCTGCAAAGTGAAGGCATTTCCTGACCACCAAGTAAAAACTTTGAGGTTCTGCAAGTGGCAGTTTTATGGAAATCCATAAGTAAAAAGGACTTGAGGAGTTCTGCCACTTTGCTCCTGAATGAGAAAGTATTTGTGATAGTGGGTACTCTAGTCCCGTCTGTGCCCATAACATTTATTTGGCCTCTCACAACACCTGATGCCTTTTTTCAAGGCTTTTCACCTCAGAGTCTCCTGAAGAGATTAGATTGTCTGTATTTATGAATACACAGCTACTTTCTTAGGTAGCCTTCATGTGGAAAGAAAAATCTTCTGTCAACTGTCCCAAAATAAAGCAAGTGAAAAAAATCAAAATCACTATTGAAATGATGACATCATGAGTTTTTAGGAGCCTCACTTGTGATTTTTGTCTATACCAGGCAGATTGTATCAGGTAACTGACATCCTAAGAAAGTCTCTGCTTTCCATTATGTTACAATGTCCTTTGCACTTACTGCAAAACCAAAAACATCATTAATTCACATAGCTTGATTCTTAGACCATTGTACATTGTCTGCCCACAGTGTAACTTAATTGTGTGTTTTTGTAAAATGGAAGAACTGCCTCATGCTATCTGGCTAATTTCTTACCTGTTTCCATTTCCTTAGGACTTGTACACTACCCTTGAATACTGTTAGTTCCTTTCTGTACCCTTAGAGGTAGATACAAGGAGTTTCCTCTTTGGCATCGATGTGGTTGAAAAGCTTTTACAAAAAGACATTCCCAAAACCCCCGATTTCACCTCCAAGCCTTAAAATAGATAGTGCACAGAACACTTGGGTTTTGAGGTTTTTCTAGCATCTTTCAGTTGTCACCCTAGAGCAGGGCAGAGAGTCACACAGCAGGAGACAGGTGCCAGCAGTTTAAAGGAGGCACTTGTCCCCTCCTTGTTCCAGCCTGAAGATAAAACATCAACAGTGTACCAGAAGGACTGGTTACCAGCTTGTGACTGGACAAAAGTCCCAAGCTGGACAGTTGTATTCCAGTACACCTTGTTGTCAGTAACTGGACAGAATGTAATAATAAAGCAGGAATTAAATTGTTTCATTAGAAGCAAATCTGAGCAATTGAACTGAAACTTCCGACAGTGTTTTATGCATTGCTACTGCAAAGACAAAGATGATGCTGTTTTGCTGCCATGTCACTTTCTACTCCTTGCTACAACCTGATAGAGAACGCATTTCTCCTCTCAGTGTGCTCCTATGTTAGAAACCAGAGAAGTAAATGTTGCTCCATTTCCACAAATGCTGATACAGTAGCTACTCTACAAGTTGGCTTCTCTCTTTACTTGCCAATTCCAACCCTACCCTGATGCACCTTTTCTTAAATTCTCATTAAATCTCCCACAGCTCTATCTTACAACTTTGTGCCAGTACTGACAGTGACTACTTGCCTGAAATATTTTTGAATTACACAAATGCTTTTGGGAGGGGAAAGACAAACCGAGCAGAATCCTCCAACAATCCAGCTGAATTCTTCTAGAGGCAGAGGAAAGCTTAGCTTTGAGATATCCAGCTGCTGTGTAAGTAGGACCATAGGGTGTCTAGGCATTGGTGACACTGCCGCAGCAACTAAGCGCAGCCAGAACATGGCACTCCGCACGCTCTGGCTGTTTGGAGAAAGTGGATGTACTTACGTTTGGAGCTGCCAGTGTCCGTCCAGCTGTGGCAGTCTGTCCTGCTGAGGCTGCACATACTCACAAGGTGCTGCGTGTCAGTGTTTATTTTAGTTTGGTCAAACTCCGCCCATGCCTCGACCCTACTGGAGGGGGATGCTGGTATGAAAAGCAGAAGGTTGTAGCCTCTCCTCCTCTGGGTCTCATTGGAGAGCTCCCACGCAAATGCCGAAAGCCCAACCTACTGCCCACGAGGCAACACTGGGTCCAGTGTGTGTGATCTGACTCCATAAATAGTTTTGCACCCTTGTGTAACTTCCCCGGGTTTCCATGGCTTTGTGCCTGCTTCTGTCAGGGTTAGCAGCAGGTTTTGTGCTGTCCAGAGAAAGAATTTCACATAAAAGATGTTCTCCCCCCAACTGTCTGCCAATCAATGTGAGAGTGATGGTACAGAAGGACAGTTTTTCCTTTTTACCCCTGGAGTGAAATGGTAGAAATGTGACTGCAAACTAAGCTAAGGCCATCCACACGAGATTTCTGCTGGCATGCTCTGAAAGACAGACACTGTTCTATAATAGCTGTCTGTTCTGAGCGGTATTTGAAGCTAATCAGCCCCCTTAGCTCTTGGATTTCTGCACAAAGGGGTTATACAAAGCTATTGTGGAATCCTGTCCTGCTAGAGTGAAGCTGGACTCTTCATTTAACCAGCTGCAGCTCCAGACGTATTTAGGTACCAGCACAATAGAGCAGATTAAACTTCCCCAGTTGGAGTTGTGAGAACACCTCCAAATTTTGTCACGGTTCATGCAAATTCCTTGCAGCCAAAATCAGCTGAGCTCTCTGGGACATTTGAAATCATTAGTTGGGAGTGACTTTTAATGGGAAACACACTTGGCTTGTGGAAAACTTCAACAGGATGCTGTGTGACATGCTTCTGTTCCAAAATGAGGAATAACCAGCCCAATCATGACAAATAGCAATTGCAACTTTAGCTTTAAAGCTGCAGAAGTGGGATGGTGTGGAGTGGTTTACTACTGGAACGTGCTAAGGCCTGAGATGTAGAACCAGTTCTCTGCATGCTTTGTACTTTTTACAAAAAGTATTTTTTTACAAAAAAAGGAGTAACTGCCTCTCAATTTTAGCAGTGTTCTGCTTGGGTCAAACAGGAAAACCAGAAGGTGGTTTGGAGAAGCAGAAGCTGCAGCTTCATGGCCTTTGCTCAGGATTTACAGGCATACAGAGGCACAAACATGCCTGTGTAGGGTTGGCTGGTACATTCATTACTCTGTCACCCTAACGTTCCTGTCCAGTGCATACTAATAACTATTTTCTCTGGAGTAGGAAAGACCATGTAAAAAAACTATACCCAGCTGCAGTATTTTGGCAAATCTCTTACCCCAATCATGAGCATGGAGAAGTATTGCCTCGAAAGGGGGGCAATTAATCTGTCAATAAACACAGGCCCACTGTGGATTCTGGCTTTGTTTCTGAAGCAGAGAGGCCCAGAACAAATCCCCAGTCAGTTTGGATGTGTCCAGCTGATGTCACCAACAAAGAGCTAACTGTTTGTGGTGGAGTAGCCCGAGGTTGGAGAACAATCACCAGTGTTTTCCACAGAAGTTGTTTTCCAGCATTCTTGTTTTTCACATATACATTGAGAGAACATGTCAACAGTTGGCAGAGACAACAGGACAGGCATGAGGACATGTATACAAACCCAAACAGTATATAATTAGGGGCATGGGGAAGGGATTATGATGGAAGCTGACACACAGTCTCACTGGTACCACCAAAAAGGGGGAAATCTAGTATGCTAACTCTGTCCCCCTTGACCATTAAGCAGCAAAGTAATGTGAAATAACTGGTTTAGCACCTTGAGGTCTCAGTAGTTCTCAGAACACATGACAGGGAAGTCCAACAGCATCCACTGCATGAGGAAAAGCCAAAACAGGCAGCCTTTGTTGGCTCACACTGCTTGTGGTATTTGACCACATTCAGATGTGACCTGGCAATGTGCACTCACAGCACAGAAGCCAGTGGTACCCTGGGCTGCATCCCCAGCAGCATGGGCAGGAGGGTGAGGGAGGGGATTCTGCCCCTCTGCTCTGGAGAGACTCCCCCTGCAGTGCTGGGTCCAGCTCTGGAGTCCTCAGCACAGGAGAGAGAGAGACAGGGACCTGTTGGAGTAGGACCAGAGGAGCCACAGCAATGCTGGAACATACAATTCAGGGAAAGAGGATTAAGGTCACATAGATAACAGTGTCTGTTAGAAAAGCCTTGACACAAAGCTATTGTATTGCTATTTTTTTATTTTCAGGTGTTATTTAACTTAAGCTGTAGTCTGAGGTGAGAGAAAATATGTCACCTTTCAAGCACAACTCTGAACAGGATGGACCCAGGCATTGGTGATCTGAGAATATAACTGAGAGAGGTCTCAAAACAAGAACCTTAAGCAGGACAGACTTTTACTGATTGCTTTTACCAATAGGAAACTCCAATGTTTGAAGTCACCAACAATCCATGCCACAAATAATGCTCTTGAGCAACACAGAGGAAGGAAGTAGTTGGCAACCACAGTGGCAGCCCAAGGCCTCTTACATCCCACCTGCTAGACAGTCTCTCCAGATGAAGGTAGGAATTCAGAATTTGCTCTTGGAAGAATAATTTTTTTTCATCTTCCAGCAGTCCCTCAGGCAGATGCTTTCTGCCCTATCTTTGTAGGCAGCAGCACAGTGGTTCTGCATTTGTTTTAGTTTGATCCACCTTCCTAGACTTTAAAGGTGATCTTTTCCTTCACCTGCTATGAGTCCACTCCCTCCCTCTTGTTCTCAGCTTTCTCTAGTCTATGGGGTGAGATCACCTGGCAGCTCCTCTGCCCAAGGCCTGTGTTAAGCTCCTGACTCTGCTGAAGGGTCCAAAAATGATGGGAACAGCCCCACAAATCTGAAAAAGACCGGAGTATGCAGGAATTGCCCTAGAGAGCCCAGGGTTTCCCTGTGGAGTCCCAAGGACCTGAGAAACATGTCCAGAGATAATACAAAGAGGCCCAGGGGATGAGGATCAGTATCTTAATGAAAATGTTCTCCTATGATAATATTTCCCACTTTTCTCCAAAAGGCACGAAGAGGCAACTGAAAGTGAACTGGTGAGCTTCTTGCTAAGAGCATCTCTGTTGTGATGGCTCTTCTTCAGTAGGAGCTGAGGTACATACTGGGTGGTGTGAAGAAGAAGATGGAATCCATTCCAAAGCCCTTGCAATGTCATTATCAATGTATTTGTCAGCCCATGGGCATCAGTGATGCACAGATGTAGGGAAGTTCTCCTTCTGTCCTGTTGATCCAGCTCCCCACCCAAGCACAAATCAACCAGTTACCTTGCTGGGAATTTTGTCTTCTTAGCCTCTTCCTGATCTGTGTCACATGAATGTGGATCAAGTCAGAACTTCTCCCATCTTCCAACAGTGGGGATTTTGGCAGCAGGTGTGAGGGTGTGCTGGGCAGTTTTGTTATTTAGGTTAGTGAGTAAGGCCTCCAGAGATGGATTCTTAAAGAGCTTGGCCTCTCCTCTCTCCAGAGGAGCCAATGCTGCACTCTGCAGCAGATGGCACTGTTGTCTTCAGAGATGAGTTTTACTTGGAACACAAAAGTCCCTCAAGCTCTCTTTGTTGCCCATGTCCACTTTAGTTCACTAATGGATCCTGTGATAGTTCTTCCTATTTCTAAAGCTTGTTACGTTTGAATATACTCTAATATCTGTTAGTGAACTGTTCTTGGGTAGATGAAACATTAAGCATCTTAACATCTAAAAATTAAATTCTTGGCATCTTATACATCTTTTATGCAGCAGACACACCAGTCTAAATGTCTGTTAGGACAGTTAAGGAAATCCTAAATTGGGAAAATCCTCCAGGTCATGCTCAATTCTAGAAGAGTTAAACTGTCAAGCTTCCAGGCAGAATGGACACCAAACCTCACAATTTAAAATTCAAATTTACAATGCTAAGTGATCTCTAAAACTCCTCCAATTAGCTCTAAACTGCCATTAAATTAAAAAATCTCTAATAAATTATTACCACCTTTAAAATGCATTTAAATTTCCTGTAAACAGCTCTGAAGTTCTGAAAAAATAACTCTAGATTCCTCCAAAAACACACTAAGCAGTTCTGAGGAGCTGTAATATCCCTTTAAAGAATGCTAAAGGGTCCTCTAAACTGCACTAACTTCTTTCAAAACCTCCTTTCAGCAGCGTTCAGATTTATCTGATCTTAACCTAGAACTTCTCTACATTGATCTGATGAAGGTCCCTGAATTTCCTTTGGGCCTCTGAAACGCTTCGAAAACTCCATGAGTATGCTGTGAAGGGCTGCAAACACCTCTAAAATACCACCAGATGGCTACAAAACTAAAAAGCTCTTAAAGAACTTTTAAACTCCTTTTATCTTGCACCTTATAAAAAACCATTTAATCGATCCTAAAACACTCTAGATGCTGCTAGATCAATCTGACCTTTAAAAAGCTCTAGAATACCTCTAAAATGCACTACACTGCTTTACAACCCATCTAAACAGCTCTAAACCTCTTCTAATAAGCTATAAACAAAAGTGAGAAGCTATAAATTTCCTCTAAAACCTCTTGAACTCTTAATTCTGAAAAACCTCTTTCCAACACATGCCTAAAATTCCTCTACTCTGCTTGAAGCAGTGGTAAAATGCTTCAAAACAGCTCTCCAACCCTTCTCAGTCTCCTTGCAATTGCTCTGCAACTCCTTCCTGCAGTTATGAAACTCCTGTTTAGGGAAATGCCTCTAAAACTTCTCTGAAGTCCTCTAAATCTGCTCTGAATTGCACTAAGCAGCTTCACACTGCTTTGACTTGTTCTCAGTCCTCTTAAAAGCCCTGTGAACAATTCTAAACAGCTCTGAAGTCTTGTAAGGTTTCCCCAAACTCCTGTAAAGCACTTAAAACCAGTAAACTCTTTTACCACACCTCTTCTAAAAATCTTGGAGTACCTCAAACCAATGTAAAACTCCTCTGTGTTGCTATAAGCTGCACTGATGTGTCTCTAAACACATCAAAAATGCCTCTAAATCTCTACTGTATAACTCTGAACTCTTCTACACTCCTCTGAAATTCCTCTAATGAGCTCTAAGCAGCAGTAAAACCCAATCTGTAACTTCTACAAACTGTTTTAAGCAGCTCTAAACTCCTTCAAACTGCTGTAAAACTACTTCCATGTGCTGTCAATGGGACAAATACTCTCAGCAAATACAGCTCTAATACTCTGTTAAAATACTCAGGAAATCTCCTGAACATTCTCTATATGGCTCTGCAGAGAATTGAATTGTTTCTGATCTCCCAGTACTGCTGAGGGTCTTCACTGATGACCTGATTGATGGAGCAGAAAGAACCCCCAGCAAGTTTGCAGAAGAACATTGACAGGCTGGAGAAGGGGACTGACAGGAATTTCATGAACATCAGAAAGGGAGTAATTTCTAGGGGACCATAGAGAAGAGGGGAATTCAGGAAGAACAAGATGAACCTCAAAGAAAACAAAAATACATGAGAACCTGTTAATAAAGCTAAACCCTAGAGAAAATGATCTCTTCATGTGGCCAGCCCACAGTGAGCATATTTTGGAGTGGAGGAGGAATACCACAAACCCAAACTCCTGAGATCGTTGTGTGACTTCGTGAAAAATGTTCTCCCAGAGCACACAACAACGGGGGGATTGTTCTCTCTGATGCAGGCACTGGTTGCTTTCAGAACACACTCTGATGGAAGACCTGGAAGTGTGCACTGAAGGCAGGATGGTTTATTGCACCTGTTCTATGGGTGGGAGTAGTTTTCCTCAGGAAGCCAGCCAGGGTCACAGGAGAGCTGTGAGCTGCAAGTGCTGCCACATATTCCAGAAAGACCTACTGACATCTTTTGGTGGTCAGTCCATATGTGTTCTATATGGCCTTGCATAGCCTTGTCTGAGTCTCTTCAATGTCAGCAGGTCACTACCTTGTCTGTGATGGTTTTCAGATCTGCTGGGAGATTTGAATTCCAGAGCAGTAGTGGTTCTGATGGGAGGGTGGAGAATTGTGCTGTGCACAGCTGCCTTGCTGCTGTGGAGCCAAGGCTCTGCACTGCATGTGGTGCATGTCTGCTAAAACCACATGTTGGAAAAGAAAACTAGAGCCATGTGGGCTGCATGCAGGGAGGGAGCAGTTTTAGCTCCCCATGAACCATTGTTTTCTGCTCACTTGTCATAGCCTGACCTCCATTTGCCTTTCATGAAACAGTATGGATCCCCACAGCTCCCCGGGCCACGTGTCCCAGAGCCAGGGCACTGCACTGGTACTGGGAGCACTTCCAGCTCCACAGTGGGACAAGAAATGGTCAGGAGATGAGGAAACAGGCAGGTGAAGCCTTTCAGCCTGGCTGAAGTCCTCATGGCATCCTGCAGCCCTCAGAGCAAGTTGCTCCCACGTTATAGTGATGCACATAGCAGGGCCAAAATGGAGCAGGTCTTCTCCTTAATTCTCATTTCTATGCATCTCATGCCTTT